>CBVK0100692223.1:0-11185 GCA_900067695.1 Picea abies | reverse complement strand
ATAGAGGAGTCTGGAATATATGGGGCCGATCCCACTTGGGATTTTTTTATGGATGCAATAAAAGAACAGTATTATCCTGTTGGCCACTATGAGGACCAATACATGAGATGGACCACACTGTGGCAAGAAAGTGGCCAAGCAGTTCCGGAGTTCACCAATACCTTCCATACCTTGCACACCAAGATAGGTATCAAAGAATCCGAGCAACATTTGGTTCTGAAATACCATGGGGCTCTACACAGATACATCCAGACTGAAATGGATTTTATAGACATCTCATCACTCGGCACTGCTTATCGATATGATGTTAAAATTGAGTAGAAAGTAAATCACCAGAACAAATAGGAATTCAGTTCTACAAATCCGCAACAACCAAAGTATGACAAAGACATACCTAACAAACATTCTCCCAAAAATCAGTCCAAGACATAGGAAAAGAAGGGTCACGGGAAGACAAAGAAGGACACCGAAAAATGGTGTGATTTCCACAAAATCCCCTGGCACACCACTGATGAATGTCACTCAAAATAGTCATTGGTGGCCGAGAACAAAGACAAGGAGCTGAACCCTGATTCATAATCTGATTCTGAAAATATTGGTAAAGGATAGATCATTGACACAGACAACACTTCTATTGTCGCAACCACAACAATTCAACCAAAAGAACCAATAGATCATGAAGAGGGGGAACACCTTTTTCATTCACAGATGTGGGTGAAGGGGACCCCATTTCATTTTATTGTAGATAGCAGAAACCAGAAAAACCTCATCTCAGCAAAGGTCATCAAACAATTGGGATTGTTGACAACACTACACCCGTAGCCATACAACATCGGGTGGCTTTAGCAAGGACGATATCTCCGTGTCAACCAAAAATGTTGATTGTCATACCAAATCCAACCCTTCAAGGATGAGTTATTATGTGATGATGCCCAATTGGATGCCTGTGATGTTCTCTTGGGCCAACCATATATGTGGATACACCATGTTGTTTATGAGTCTCGACCACATAGTGTCATTGTTACATTCAGGGGTCATCTCTACAGAATACCAGAGGTAGTTCCGACTATTGTTCCACCAAAAAAGTGTCACAAGGTAGTATCTCATAATGAAAAATTCAACTTCTTCAAAATCTGTTCAAAAGGAGAACAAAAGGACACTGCAACCACTACAGCCTTGCCCCAAGCAACTTCAATCCAACATAAGAAGGTCAACAAGGCTGCAGCAAAGTGAAAAGATTCATTTTTCACATCGTCCTCTCATGTATCTCAACTTGTTGAAAAACCTCAACCTCAACAGGTTCGTGACAGATTTCCACAAACTGAGCAACGCGACGTCTCCAATCTATTCAAAAGGAGAACAAAAGGACACTGCAACCACTACAACCTTGCCCTAAACACCTTCTATCCAATAGAAGCAGGTCAACAAGGCTGCAAAAAAGTGTAAATATTCCTTCTGCACATCAAACTCTCATGTATCTCAACTTTTTGAACAACCTCAACACCAACAGGTTCGTGACAGATTTCCACAAACTGAGCAACGTGACGTCTCCAACAAGACAAGCAACTCACCAAGATGCATATTCAACAAAAGTTTTTCCCTCTCCCCCATGAACTCAACTCAATGAAGACCATTGCTTGCTAAGGAGGGAGGATTGATCCAAGTGCATATTGGTGGCCACCACCTTTTCCAAATGGCTCAAAACGGTTTTTTGGCAATTTTGGCAATTTACTATTTTTAGCAGGTTTTAAGTTCTAGGGCCATTTTGAGGGACCAAATGAATTTTTTTCGAGATTTAGGTTCTCAATGATAATCGAAGGCATGATTGAGCCCCCAAAATGAATCTCCTCAAAGATATCTTTCCAACGAGCTATCACACACCTAAAACGAAGATCGTATGCAAACGTTACAACCCGAGGAAGTTGATGTACTTAATTACCCAAACTAGGCCCACATGACTTTTGGCACTTCATCTCCTAGGGTTAATTTTTTGGATGTATAAGGTTTTTGGCATTCCTACTTATTGTAAAAAGGCCTTTAGAGACTCAATGTAATCATCTTCTTGCGAATGCGAGTAGCCGTCACATCTCTTCTCAGAGATAAGTTGCCACCATTCTAGTGAGTTTTTCACTACGAATGCGAGTAGCTGTCACATCTCTTCTCAGAGATAAGTTGCCACCATTGTAGCGAGTCTTTCACTCTATATTTTTACAGTCTTTGTACATTTCTTTCATTAATAGAAATCGTGTATTACTGTATATCTGTGTTTATGGTTGCATCTCTCATACATTTCTATTATATTATTGAATATCTGCGATATCTTTGTGCATTTCTTTGTTATATCTCTGCTCTCATTTCGTGCCGAAAATAATCCGGATCAAAATGTGTGCACCATGCCTTTAAAACAATTCTCTACGCACTTACTCAGGTGCGTGCAACACCAAAACTTAATGCTAACGGCTCACCAGCCTAAATGTTCATACATTTGCATTTGGTACCAATCGGATCACCAACCTATATGTAAAATTATCAAGGGTTCAGATTAGGGACATTACATAGACTAATTATTGTCATGCCACGAATCAACTCATATATCAGTTGTGGTAATCCAATATTCCACTAATGACCCCTTGACTCAATAGAGCTTCCATCTTTTCTCTGCACTCATAATAGTTTCCCTCCATAATTGCCATCATGGCCTACTAAAATTATACACCTCCCATAACTCTCTAAGGATAGACTTTATGCCAAAAATACAGTCCATGCTAATAGTACCACCATTTTGCTATTACTTCCCTCTGCTGATAATGTGATAAATGCCAACAATTGTCAATTTGTCCATGCCAAATATGACATGAATGCCAAAACTACCATTCATTTAAAGTCTAATAGTGGAAATTGTAACACCCCGAGACCGAGCCCTAGTTGCAATTGTGAATATGTTTTGTAGGTTGGTGAGCCAGTTTATTATAAGTCAAGAGGCTTATGTGATGATTAGGCTAGAGAGCCTAGATTCTTAAGGCCAGTGAGCCTATTTTTGTATATGTAAACACTCATATCATTAATATTAATACATTGTTGTGTGTAGACTGCCCACGATAAAAGAGTATGGGGGACTAAGCTCCACTAGGAAGGGAAAGGGAGGGGGCTAGGATACTAGAAAAAAGGGCTAAGCTTGAGGGCTTGACTCTAAGGGAATATTATATTATTATTTCCTAAAGACTATGGTGAGGATAATTATTTTATCCTAAGTTCTTGTGGAAAGAGAACGAATCACAAGTGGAGAGAAAGCGAACTCCTGGAGAGCCATGTGTCAATTTGGGCGCATGCAAATATAGGTGGGGAAAATAGTATGTTTTCCCATGTTTTCCCATTTTTTTCACGCACGCACTCAACCATTTCTTGGAGGAATCTACCTCTGCATCATTGACGCACCTCTGGAACTTGCATGCACTCTGAGCTACCTCGTACATTCCTTTTACCAGCAGTAACTCGTATCATCCTGGAAGGGTAGCGCACCTGTACCTTGTTGTTATGGGCAGCGCCCAAACCAAACCCATTTTCTGTTGTTGCTTCCATCACTTGTCCCATACTCATTTTATGTTGCAGCCTTCACCTAAGCTGATTTCTGGTTGACTAGAGAACTGGATTGAAGAAGAAGGTTGCCAGGCCTATGAGAAACTCTCTCTAGGTGAGAGAGTTTGCTGGGGAAGTGATTTTCTTGAGGGATCCCAATTGCAGCTATAACGCTCTGAGAATTCTTGTCTGGCCTGTTGCTGAAGCCCTGGAAAGGAAGTGGGGCAGTCGAAGGATTATTGAGTAGAGAAGGGGCACACTTCTTAGGGTGGGACATGCATGTGGGGAATGAGAGGTTGTAGGTTGTTAGTGTGGGTTGGCTCCTGGGACGAAATCCTTCCTGTTCACTGTGTAACTTCCTGTTGTCTCAGCCTAGCCTAGGAATCTCTTTACTCGAGTGGAGTTTAGTCCCAGCTCGGGGGAGACCCAGTGTTGAGAGTGATGGGCAGCGTGGTCTAAGGCTGGGAGGTTCGTTGAAGTTTTGCACGCAGTTGGTGGTCTTCTATAAAAAGATAAGTATTAATTACGTATTCAATTGCTTGTTGTGCATTTGTACATGTCTTTATAATTATGAGTATTTCCTGTGTATGTTGTATGTATAGGATTACTGTTATTTCTGCATGAATCTGTGCATTAGTAGAATGTATATGTCTGTATTAAATTTGTATAAATATATACAGTAAAAATGAAGAATTGTTACGTGGCATAGCCCAGCGGCTTAAAGTTGGGGATGCTATAATTTGGTATCAAAACCCAGTAAGAGGGTGTTATGGAGTAGCATGGCCCGGCTTGGAAGGTTGGGGATGTTATAGTAATGCCAATAACCATACATGTTTTACTTGGAATATGGAAGCCTTGTATATCTATATATTGAACTTGTCAATTAAAATCCTTTTTCTCTCAGTGCATTTCCACCTTTGCCAAGTGTGTGATCTTAATGCAAACCCAACAAGATAACGAGATACACAAAAATTATAAAATATCATCATAACATCCTTGTTTTAAAAATGAAACAAGATGTTATCACCCAGAAATTCTCATCCTGCAAAAGGTAAGTGGAGTCTGGATAACTACAGGAAACAATCCATGGTCACCTTGCTTGATTCCTCTCGCTTTGAAGTCAATGTGTGCTAACTTTAGGGGGGTATACATGTTATTTTACTAGTGTATCTTAGACAATGCTCCAATTACATCACTCTTTCCTTAGTAGAGCAGCGGACAAAAGAGATCTGTAGAACAATACAACGCCCCTTCTTTATGTAGTCCATACAACAGTGATGAGGGAAAACTAGCATTTATGGAGGAGATAGAGAAAGGAAGTGCGTGCATGTGCATATCTTCAGTGTATTTCCAGTTTTAGATGCTTTTCTAAATTAGCAATTCAGTCTAAATCCGATTTGTACTTTAATCAGTTTTGCAGCATGCAGTTGAAGGTGCAGGTCCCTAATTTTAGAAGGGGCACTCATACATGAGATTTTCATATTAGAGAAGTGCGTAGATATCTAGAATAGTGCACTTACTTTTGGCACAGTTATCCATGCAACTAGGCGTACTAGGGTTAGGAGTTTTTACTACCAGTAATGCCATTGTTGTGCATGCATCCAGATTTATTTTTATCCCTCTTTTTCCTCATCTATAAAGGAGTAGCAAGGTGGCCCATTTTTTGGTTCAAGAGTTTGAGTTTTGAGTTGTAGTGTTCTTTTTTCCTATATTTAACAGAAAAACCAGATGTTGTTGAGTGTATAGAAAAGTGTATTTGTTGTTTTATTTTACAGCAGTATGTTTTTGTAGATTAAAGTACTCCTAGAAGAAATTTTGATTGGTGCTTTTTGTGCTTATGATTTATAGGCTTTAAGTTAGTTTTAAAGTACAGAATCTGCTCACCATGATCTGATTTTTGACAATGTAAAAGAGCGTATTTGTTGAAGCCTTCCAGGAATCTGTGTATGGATAGTAAGCTACTACCTATGAGAG
This sequence comes from Picea abies, assembly GCA_900067695.1. Taxonomy (NCBI): domain Eukaryota; kingdom Viridiplantae; phylum Streptophyta; class Pinopsida; order Pinales; family Pinaceae; genus Picea; species Picea abies. The sequence continues at coordinate 5,635 of CBVK0100692223.1, read as the reverse complement.
GGAGTTGTTGGGAGGTTTCAGGGGTGAGATGCCCGTGATCTGTGCTCGACAAAAGCACTGTGGACTTGTGATAGTTTTTTTAGGTTGTTGATCTGTTTTTTCTAGCAGGGTATACCAGAGCAGTAGTGTGACTACATTCAGACTCATATATGAAAACAGATGTTGCTGGAGGAGCATGATTCATGGGACTTCGTTGAGAACATAGTTGTAGAGCCAACCAAACCTGTGTTGTTGGCAGAACACAAAAAGAAGATGGACAAGATGAAGCAAGTCATCCTTGACATGGTGAAGGACCATTTGATCCCTCACATCTATGGGAAGACCATGGGAAAGGACATGTTTGATGCTCTAGTCACTCAATATCGGAGGGAGAACATCAATTGGAAGATGTTACTACAAAATAAGCTTAGAGCCATGTGCACGAGCCAGATAGGTACCATAGCCACCTACTTGATGAAGATTGCCGAAGTCCATTGTCAGCTTGCAGCCTTTGGAGAAGAGGTCAAGGGTGAAGAGTTAGTATCCATAGCATTAAATGGGTTCTCTTCTTTTTGGTAACATTTTTTCCGTGGGGTTTGTGTCCAAGAAAAGCTTCTTACCTTTGAGAAGCTATGAGAGGACTTCATCCAAGAGGAAATGAGATTGGAGAGTGCTGCAGGTATAGATAAGGAGAAAAATCTAGCCCTCATCAACAACATGAAAAAGGGCAGCAAGAAAGGAGGACCCGAGAAGGGTTAGAGAGGGAAGAAAGAGGATTTGGGTTCCTCTAACTAGGGAAAGGAGGACTTGAACCACATTAAATGTTTTAAATGTTATAATTTTGGGAACTATGATTCTTAGTGTGATGAGAAGATGGGGAAGGGCAAGCAGCAATAGCATAAGCAGTTTGCAGGGAATCCTGGAGTGGATGAATTTTCATCCAAGCTTGAGACACACTTCTTCATTGTCTCATGAGTCATGCCTGTCATCTAAGACTGTGTTTGTTGTCGGTTAGTATGTGGAGAGTGGATCCTTTGAACACATGGCCTCCAACAAGAAGGACTTCAACAAACTTCAAGAGAAAGAGGCAAGCATGCAAGTGGAACTTGTTGATGATACCAAGTATTAGGCAGTAGGAGTGGGATCCATCTCATTTTAGATATCATTAGGTGATATCCTTGAGCGTATCGGTGTTTTGTATGTACTTGGCTTAACTAAAAATCTCCTTTTAGTTTTAGTGATGATAGACCTAGGATATGTGTCTGAGTTTGATGATCAACAAGTCCTCATTCAAAAGAGATGCCTGGATCTTGGTCGGGTTTTGGCCAAAGGTATTTAGGAGAGTGGTCTATATAGGTTGTAGGTGGATCCTATGAGAGCCCTGGTGCATGACAGTGATAACTTATGTGAGCTTTGGCACAAGAGGCTAGGTCACTTACACTATGGAGCATTGCCAATCTTGAAGGACACGGTGTAAGGATTGTCATACTTCAAGGTTGAGAAGAAAGAAGTGTGTAAGGGATATGCATTCAACAGGCATGTGAATAGCATCAAGCATAGGTCAAGAGAGATTCTTGACCTAATCCACTTAGATATATGTGGACCCATGAGTTTAGCTTCCTTATCATGTAACATTTATTATGTGTCTTTTATTGAGGAAACCTTGAAAATTTACTTCATGAAGACCAAGGATGAAACCTTTAGGATGTTTCAAGAGTTTAAGGCTCCTATAGAAATTCATATAGGAAAGAAGATTAAGGCAATAAGTTTTGACAATGGAGGGGAGTATATCTCCAATGGAGTTTGACACTTTTTTAAGTAGGGATCAAGAGGGTGTTGACAGTGCCTTACAAACCTCAATAGATTGGTGTTGTAGAGAGGAAGAGCAGGTCCATCATAGAGACAGCCAAATATATGATCCATGATCTATATCTTCCCATTTGTCATTACACAGAAGCATGTCTTTCAACTTTCTATATTTTGAATATGGGTGCTCACAAAGTTTTGAAGGACAAGAAACCATACGAGTCATTCGTAGGTGAGAAGCCTTAGGTAGCACATCTTTGTGTTTTCGGTTGTCTTTTTTACATTCGTATTCCTGATAAGAAAAAGGACCAAGTTGGAACCTTCTAGTTTGAGAGGTATCTTTGTCGACTATCTTGAGAACTTGAAAGCTTATAGGATTTTTATTTTATTTTTTGGTTGCTATTTAAAAGATAGCTCTTGTTTTCAATTCATCGCTTGTCATTTTGTAATTAACATGCAATCAAACTATTTGTTGGGGCTTGATTTCCTTGCTTTAGAGATAATTAAACTTATTCTTCTTTTTTATTTTTCAATTTTAGGGCTTGGGTTTGGTTTTGGTGTTTTATTTTATAAAAATTTTGATCTAAATATATTATCGTTGTAAATTATCAAGGCAACGATTATATTTCTCTCTTTTATTAGTTTTAAGTTTTAACGTTTTAATGGTGTTGTTGAGCATTTATAATTTTAAAACCAATTATTATTAACTATCTATTTTAGTTTACTGTTGGTGGCCATGTTATGCAATGAAAGGGTGCACCAGTCAAGGAGGTTCTCACGTGAGTTGCTTAAGGAGGGTGCGTCAACTTGGGAGCTACACCTAGCTATGCAGGGCACATTTCTCTAAGAATGGATACACATTGATTATATTATTTACTTTTGCTATTTATGGAACAAGGTGAGGCACATTCATCCTGGAATATGGGGCATATTTATTACTACAGTTACACAGTCGAACAATAGGTGCATTAGCTCTTCATTGCTACTTATTTAGGGAGGCCCAATAGTGAGGAGTTACTGACCCAATTGAAGGCACAGCACTCGAGGCTTTGATTGGTCATTTTTTCTGTAACTACCCCTTCCCTTGGCTTATAAGAGAAGGTTGGTGCACTAGTTAAAATATCCCTGAGATAGTTAGTGTGATTTTTGGCAACTGCTTGAATAGGGAGTGTGTTAGCTTGTAGTTGTGTAGAGATATGTCATTCATCTTTCATTTGATAATATATGACATGTGATTGCTACAGGAGGCTCTGCTTGCTGATTTGATTTCCAGATTTTTGTTTATGAAATTCTAACCATTTTGTTTCCGTCGTTTTGATCTTATCTTGTGAAATGTTGTGTACACTCTTGCTTTATGGTCTCTCATGATAGGTAGATAGAGAGTCTATTTGAAACGTTGGGAATGTTTCAAAACTTAAACATAGTTTACATTCAAAAAATCTTCTATAATCAATTCGAAGTGTTGTTGATTGCAAACTTAAGTTTTGATAGCCAAAGTGACATGAACTGTGGATGCGATCGAAATCGACTAAAAAATCTGGTGTGGGTGTGACACTGGTCTCAGAATTAAGAATTAAGGATTCTAAACCCTAAACCTATTTTTTTTAATAAATATATAATGAAAATTTAAAAACAAAAAATAAATCTCAATAATTAACATCATGGATTTTCTAATGATTTATAATATCAATGCTCAATCATCATAGTGATAAAATAAAAAAATCATGATTCATATTGTATATGAATAACAATTACTTGACCTACAATATAGGCTAATTTTTCAGAACATTTTTCAGAACAAATCAAGTTGATAAACTGGACCAAATTAAAATTCGAGTAGATCCAAACAAATGCCATTTTGCATAATCCGATATATTAAAGCAAATTTTGAATAGCTTCATTTTGATTTATGTTTTTTAATTTTTATTAAAAAAATTGAATCTATATTTATTATTTATTATTTATTTTTAAATAAATAACACAATCCCATGCAGAATTAAAAAAAACTTTGATACAACGAGTTTGACAATTACATAAGAAAGTTAAAGAAACAACTAACATAAATAAATAAAATTTCAACAAAAAAATTTGTAAAGCTCGACACTTATATCCCAGATAAGAAAAGTTATATATCAGTTTGACTCAATATCCCAGACTTCAATGCTCTTCTAAAGCAGCGGCTGGCAAGAGGGAAATGGCCCTAAATTTGGCTAAGTTGAACGTACTTTATGAAACTGCTGCTCATTTTATATAATAATATTTGCAGAATATGCTGTCAATAAATTGATAAATGCATTTCAATTATTGTCTGAAATAATAGAGTAGATACATGAGAGCCCCATGGGATAGCACAGTTGGTAAGACATGCACACACTCTCTCGGTACGGGGGAGGTCACGAGTTCAAGCCTTGTGTCCCTGGGGTTTAGGTTTATCACCCTTACCATCCACGAACTTGGGGAAGTATTGGTGAGCTTCTCGTGCCTATTTTCCCTAGTGAAAAAGAGTAGATACATGAGCATATATGTTTATATAATGTAAAATAAGGAACCATGTATTCATATCAAGTCACGACATCCACTTTCTGGAACTGATCCCTAAATCGTTGGATCCATATCCTAACATAGGATCCAGATCTGAAAACAATTTGCTCGATTCCACTGGAATCGGATACGGATCCGTGATTTGTGTTTAAGGAGATGTGGAATGGCTTTCATGGTAGGTCTCAAAGAGTGTGGTCCACTAGAGGGAGCTCCCAACTCTACTCTATTGAAGTGCAGATTGCAGATGTTGATGGAGGAGATGGAGCTATGGAGCATAGTCAAAGGGATTACAAAAGTACCCGCCAAACCCCAGAAGCTGATCCAATATGAGAAGAAAGTAGCCAAGGTGAAAATAATCATTTGGATTTTATGAAGGACAATTTGATCCCTCACATTGCTAGAAAGCCGACAAAGGAGATGTATTAGGTGTTATCAAAGTGTCAATATGTCTTGGAAGCTGCTCTTGAAGAACAAATTCACTCATACACATATGAGCAATACAGACATTGTATCTAGTTTGATAGAGATCATTGAGTGGAGAGACTAGTGCTTTGCTATCAGTACGAAGATTGAAGATGAAAAGCTAGTGCCTATTCACTGAATGGTTTTTTACCATCATGGGAAACCTTTCTGCAAGGTATCTGTGCACATGAACACACTTGCACATTTTAGAAGCTCTGGCACAATTTTATCTCAGAAGAAACACGATGAGAAACCTGTAAATGTGTTGAACCTGCACATAATAGATTTAGCTAGAAAATACCACACACATTTGCAGAAAGAAATTGAGAAAGAAGAAGCAAGAGAGAAAGAATGGAAGAATTCTCATTAACCGTCATGAATAATGAATAATTTACACATGATATACTCTATATAACTCAACCAATGCGCATTGGAGGTGAAGCCACAGTGGTGGTCTAGAGTGATCTGGACACACACCAGCAATTACGAGAGTGAACTGCCACCTAGTCTAGTCTCTCAGGCAGTTATGGGAGTGAACTGCCACCTAGTTGAGTTAACTAGTTTTACCAGTCTTCAGTTAACTGACTTAAACAAAGTGAAGTGAGGAGGATATCAGGGAATCATGGGTAATGCGCCAGTCTGGTGATGATACCAAGGCTAAAGCGCATTAGCTGGTGATGATCCCAATGTTGCATGGTGACAAAACCAATGCAACATCTAGACTCCACTCAACTAGTCAAACTGAAGTGAAAACTGAAGAGAATATTCTCCCTAGAGGAGTATTCTTCATAAGATATAGGAGAATGGATAATGACTAATAAACAAGGAAAAACCTTAGGAAAAAGAA
>CBVK0100692222.1:0-11185 GCA_900067695.1 Picea abies | reverse complement strand
GCATTTTAGGGTTATAACAGGGCGGTGTTGTCACCGAAGAGCAGGCTATTAGCCGTGCTCAGTATCTAGATCTCGTTTATTAGCAAACGGGAACCTTGTATGATTTACTACCTGATTTACCTCGTCCTGGTACTTCTACTACTTCTACTGCTCCGGCTGCCTCGCATACAGCTGATGGTGTGATTGGTTCCACTCATAGCCACTCACATTCTGTGTCAACTACAACCCCGAAATCCAATTCTTCTAATGTGCAAAGTGCTTCGTCTCCTGCTCCTCCCGCCAGTAAAACCTCTGAAGTGAACGTTGTTCAATCTACGCCGACCGGTAAAACTAAGTCTAGGAAAGGGAGAGGCAAGAATAAGGAGGGTAAAAACAATATTCCGAATGAGCAAACCAAATCTCCTTCTGTTGATGATCGGGATAAGCGCAAACCACGCTACCCTTGCCTTATATGTGATGATGATCAATACATAAAGGATTGTCTGAGACGTGTCGAGGTTAACAAGTTCCTTCAAGGAGCACAGAAGCCCTCTACGTCGGTTGTCTTGTCTCAACCCTTCCCGTCTCAACAACATGCTTCGTTGGTCATTCACGACCAACCCTCTACTTCTACATCATCTTATGTTTTGATGTGCACTGGTGATTCCACGAAAAACAATATTGCACTTACCACTAGAGATAAAGACTATACTCCTTCTAAGGAGAAGTTTGATGACTTACCTCCCGATTTGGTACAGCCTTCTCCACCCAATCCACCTACGAACGGTCCTCTTCATCTCGAACGACCGAATCTTGATACAGTTTTGCGACCTCCGAAAGGTGTCATTAAGAAGTCGACATTCAATCCTCATGCTCGGGCAACCCAAAACTATAGCATTGTCGAATATCTGGCCCAAGCACCTTCAGCGATGTCTGCCCTGGAAGTCCTTCAGTCTTGTCCTGCGCAACGAAGGGCGTTGTTGAAAGCTATAGGTGGTATTGATCCAACCAATACGAATCTGATAGTCTTTAACTTGGATGATCATATTCCAAGGTTACCCCCACAGCTTGCATTTCAAATCCAAGTTGTGGTCTCCGACAAGAGTATTTGCTGGACTGTTATCAATGAGGGTGCCTCTACGTGCGTAATGTATTTTTCTTGTTGGAAAGCCATTGGTTCTCCACCGTTAAATGAATCACAAAACACTTTACGAGCCTTCAATGGCTCAGGTTTTAAGCCTTATGGTGTTCTACCATCATTGCCTATCACTCTGGAAGGTAAGACCGTTCAGGTGGAAGTGGAAGTTTTCGATACTCCCTTAGATTATAATCTTCTACTTGGTCGAAGCTGGGTCGATTCTATGCGTGCTATCGTGTCAACCCTTTTCCGTGTTGTACAATTTCCTCACCAAGGAAAAGTGGTTATGGTCGATCAACTTGCCTTTTTTAATGCTGATACTCATGTTGGCAATGTGCCTTTCATTGCTAAAACCCCACCGAGTTATGAGAATGTCGGAGTCGGTCTTTTAAAAGACTCTTCACTTATGGGTACTTTCCCCATACCACCACCACCCGATCTTCCACACCCGTTTATTGCATCTATTAATATGATCTCTACTGTACCTCTTGAACTTCCAGTGTCTGTTGACCCTTGGGTAGTCCCTGATCCTGGAGATCATGTTCATTTCGGCAACGTCATGCCGTTAAGTCTGGTTGAGTCCGCTTATCAAGACATTCAATCGGCAACCCCCATTACTTCTTCTTTTGACGAGTTGTCTCCTGATCCTTTCCATGTCATCTTTCCCACTGACGAGATGATCATGTCCGTCATGGAAGACACCCCTTGGGATGATGGACATCATCGTTCCATCTTGTTTCTGGAACAACAGACTCTTGAGAATTATCAGCGGATCTCGACTTCGTCGACCATTGTTGTTATCTCCACGGTTTCCCAACCCACACGCGATGTGTTCGAAGAAGGGAATCTCAGTAACATTTCACCCACGATACCCATCGATATTTCAGTGAAACCTGGGATCGTCGAGAACATTCATATCGGAGCTTCCTGTTCTCCCACAGAAATTGTCACCTATACTTCCTTGTTTAAAGAATTCTGTGATATTTTTGCGTGGAGTTGCGAGGAGATGTCAGGGATTGACCCTGCTATCGTTGTTCATGAGATTAAGACATACCCCGGAGCTAAACCAGTCCGGCAGCGCCTACGTCCTGTCCATCCACGTAAAGCGGCAGCCATTAAACTCGAAGTTGAAAAACTTCTTAAAGTCGGTTTTATTTACCCCATGGCATTGACAGAATGGGTTTCCAACCCCGTACCGATTGATAAAAAGGGTGGTAGTATACGCGTTTGTGTTGATTATCAGGATATCAACAAAGCTTGTCCAAAGGACAATTTTCCAACCCCTTTCGTTGACCAAATTGTCGATGACTGTGCCAACAGTGAAATCTTTTCCCTCATGGATGGATTTTACGGCTATAATCAAATCAATATTTCTCCTGAGGACCAACATAAAATGGCTTTTATTTGTCCTTGGGGTACTTTCGCCTACAGAAAACTTCCTTTCGGTCTGAAGAATGCAGGTGCTACGTTCCAACGTGCTATGTCTTACGCCTTTCACGATATCAAGCATATTGTTCAACCATATTTGGACGATTTGCCGGCTCACTCTTTACGTTGAGTCGATCACCCTACTCATCTCCGAGCAATTTTTGTTCGTTGCCGATTCTATCGCATTCGCTTGAATCCTCATAAATGTGTCTTTTGCGTAGAATCCGGTCGTCTCCTCGGTTTCATTGTTTCACACCATGGGATCAGGGTAGATCCTATCAAGGTCGAGGCGATTCTTAACCTCCCTCCTCCTTCTTCTTTGCGTTAGTTACAAAATTTGCAGGGGAAAGCAAACTTTCTTCGTCATTTCATCCCGAATTATGCCGAGATTACTCGAGGTTTCACCCGTCTTCTAAAGAAAGGTTCAGAGTTTGTTTGGGATAAAATTGCTAATAACGCTTTTGAAACGTTAAAGTTATCCCTTACCAAAGCTCCTCTCCTTTTTCCTCCGGATTATAGTCGAGATTACTTTCTTTATCTAGCTGCGTCCGAGTATACTATCGGCATGGTCCTCATTCAAGAGGATGATAACCACGATGAACATGTTATCTATTACTTGAGTAGAAGTTTATCATCCACGGAAATCAAGTACCAACATGTTGTGAAGCTGGCCTTGGCTGCTGTCCAAGCAGTCCAACGTTTCCGTCATTATATTCTCTCCAGGAAGACTACAGTGATTTCACACTGTAACCCCATGCAACACATATTGACCCGTCAATTGTTGGGGGGCAAGTACTCCAAGTGGATTGTTATTCTCCAGTAGTTCGATTTGGAATTCGATCGCGCCATGTCGAAGAAATCTCTAGTTTTCGCTGAGTTAATTTGTGATTTTCCCCACACTGCCACGGAAAAGGTAGCAGTTGATTCGTTACCTGACGAGTCACTTTTCCTTATTAGTACCGACGATATTTGGTACGGAGATATCATTATATATCTCCAAACTCAAACTTTCCGGCCTAATTTGTCCAGTAATGAACGACGTCGTGTCCGTTACCAAGCACGTCATTATATTATCCTCGGTGATACTCTTTATCGTCGAGGCATTGACTCTGTCTTTCGGCGTTGTTTGACTTTTCACGAAGCTAAGAAAGCTTTGAATGACTGCCATTCAGGAGCATGTGGTGGTCATATGTTTGGGTATGCTACTGCTCAGAAGATCTTACGTGCAGGTTACTTTTGGCCTTCCCTATTCACTGACTGCATTACTGTTGTTCAGAAGTGTCACGCCTGCCAACCCTATAATCAGAAGATTCGATCGCATCCTGCTCCCCTTCATCCTGTAGTCTCAGTAGGTCCTTTTGCTAAATGGGGCATTGATTTCATGACATGTCACCCTCACTCGGCCAGGGGGCATGGTTACATTATTGTAGCTGTTGATTATTTCACAAAGTGGGCCGAGGTAATGCCGACATTCGATAACACTGGGAAGACTGCAGCCTTATTCCTTTTTAACCATGTCATCACTCATTTTGGTGTTTCTCAGGCTATCGTTACCGTTCACGATAGTCATTTCAGAAATAATATGATGTTTGAACTTACTGAGAAGTTGGGCCTTCATCACGATAGCTCAACACCCTATTATCCACAGGCTAATGGCCAGGTCGAAGCCATCAATAAGGTTCTCATAACTATGATTTGACGGATGATAGGAATACATAAAACCAGCTGGCACACGATGTTATTTTCGACATTGTGGGCATATCGGACATCTGTTAATTCTGCCACAGGATTCACGCCTTTTCGTTTAGTTTATGGCATGGAAGCCATTCTGCCAATAGAATGCGAGATACCGTCTTTGAAGCTAGCTGTAGAACTCTTACCTAATACTTCTACCGAAGAGGAACGTCTGTTGTATTTGATGCGATTAGACGAGACTCGCTGTGACGCTACTCTTGTAATAGAAGCCCAGAAGAGACGTGTTAAGGCACAGTACGACAAGCATGTCAAACCTCGTGTTTTCTCTGAAGGATATCTTGTTCTTCTATATGAACAAGATAAAGATGTCTTAGGAGCTGGGAAATTCGAACCAATGTGGCGTGGGCCTTATATTGTTAGCAAAGTTTTGGAAAAAGGAGCGTATGAGCTAGTGGACTATGATGGTGTGCCTTTGAGTGAACCCAGGAATGGGTTGTACTTGAAGAAGTACTACGCATGAGTCATTTGTGCATGAGTACTGTATTTTTATGTATCATACTGAGTGTGTGTGTTACTTTAGTTTTAACTTTGATGTTATCTGGTCTTTACCCTTACGTGACGTTGTGTTTGATTGCCAGATGTCGGAGTATTCGCTACCTTATATTGGCTTCACCGACGGTGCTAGTCGTAGTACTCGGAACCTAGCTTCCGTTGCTTGGGCAATCTATGCCCCGACAAATGAACTCATATCTCTACGAGGTATATGTCTTGGCCGAGCAACCAACAATATTGCAGAGTATAGCGTCGTGGTTGAATTATTGGTTGATGCTATCTCTCTTGGAATTCGTTATTTGGTTGTTCGAATTGACTCGTAGTTGGTAGTACTACAGCTTAGTAATGTATATTCTATTCGAAGTCCTACTCTATTAAGGATATATTTGCAGATTCGCCTCTTGGAAAGACATTTTGATTACTTAGAATATCAACACATTCTGAGAAGTCTTAATACATTGACAGACGCTTTGGCTAATTATGTATTAGACAGGAATTTAAATCATTTATAAAATCAAACACATTAAAATGTACACAATTGTAAAGTAAGCCGGTAGAACTCATGTATATATATATATAACGGTCAAAGTTTGTTTTTACAAAATGTGTCTGAAGACCAAAATATCAAAAAATGAAGCTCCTGGCTTCTACAAAGTGACATCACTAATGATGTTCATGATAGCATGCTAAGGTCCTGGCTACTCTGCAGAGCAAACGACCCATAGAGGCAGAGACTCCCACGGTGTGACGCTGATCACGTCGTGGGATCTCCTCCAGAGGCATATCTGGAACATCGACCATCAAGCCCTCTAATTTTTGCTTCACTGTAAGATAGTCCTCGGCGTACTAGGGGACTGGAACTACTGCTTCTCCTCGGCACTGAACAGGAGAACTACCAGCTGGTCTATATGCCCCAACATCTGTGTTATCAACAAATTTTTGGTGTTAGTCTTTGGATGATTCTATAAAAACCAAAAACATTTAATATGATGAAAATACAAAAACATATAAAAAGTTAAAAAGTTGGTGTACTTCTTACCAATATCTCCCCACTGTGCGCCTTCAGGAAGGGCAAGCTCAGGATCACCGTGAAAGTCCAAGCCAGCATATGCATAATCCTCAATCATCAAGACCTGGCCTTGGAGCCAGTCAAAGAAACGATCGTCATACCTGATGATAGGTCATCTCACGTGCCTAGCCATGAGTTGGCACCATCATAGCATCCGAGGATCCCTGGGACCCGGAAAGTGCCAATCAGCCTGAAGCCTATACACTGGAACCCTCTCACAGAAGAATGACACTAGCAGCGATCCGTAACCAAACTTCTTTAGATCTCCACGCCTGTTTTTTGTCAGTTGTTTCTTGAGGCTGTGTAATACTGTGTCAGCCCAGTTGAAGACCCGAGGCTCAACACACTCAAGGGCATACTGAAAGTAGCTCTGTAGAGCCATATGCGGGGCAGCACTTCCTGCCATCCGAGCTATAGTAAAGAGAATGGTACGGAGAGTGATCTCAGTCACTCCCCAAATGGCCACTTTTCCCTTTTGTCTTTCAGCCTCTGGCACGCAATACTCTCGGCAATACTCACTCATTTGCATGCCACCCCTGCGGCTACTTGTCAAACTGACATGAGAACCCCGTCTTGACAACCCAGTCAGGAAATAGATATCCTCAATATCAATCGTCAATGTGTGGGCACCGACATTAAAGACCTGTTGATCCGGATCCCACATCCAGACTAAATGTTCCAACAATCGAACCTAGGCTCTCATGCCCGGTATGCGGAAATACTTTAGGAGACCGCAATGTCTTAAAGCGGCAATGGTTTGAGGGTGATTTTCGGCGGTAGCATTATCATCCTCGTGTTCCCTTTCTCTCCATTCAAGCACCATTGTGATAGTTATTAACCTGCATGGCAACCATGGGAAGATAGTTAATGATTTGAAACATGAAAAAAATTGGTTTGATTGGCTAAATATTATAAAAAAAATTGGGCACTGTGTTGTTTGCAGGCGACTTATAACGCACAGTGCGGACTTCCCGCACTGTAGCTTAAGCCCACCTGCGGGAATGAAGACTTCTCGCAGGCCCCGTATGGGTAGCCTGCGGGAATCCTCATTCACGCGTAGGGTTTCAAAAAACTCACTTGAAACTTGAATTTTAACCACTAAAATCATAAAATTAAACCATGAAAGGCTAGAGAATTGAGAACTTACCAATCTGATCCAGACGGTTCGTGGAATGGTGCCCTGAAGCTCCCGAAAATCGACGGTGAAGATCGGAGGTAAAATCGAAGTTTTTTGCACTACAATGGTAAATGGGTAAAACATATGGTAAAAATTAATAGTAAATTTGTTTTATTTACTTTTTACCATATTAAAAGTGGGTTTTTGTATTTATTCACTATTTTACCCTAATTTCTAATATGAAAGTGAGTTAAATGACTTGCAGGTACCCAATGCAGATGTTTATGGATGAAAAACTTTTGCGATATGATGTGTTTTTGTTTGTTTCCTATGGTTTTAATATAAGACCTCAAGTGCCTTTTATCCGTTCTTGCACTTGCGAAAAACTTAGAACGTGATCGAGCATTGTTTTATCTCTTTTCCGGGCTCGTTATGGTTACACGAAAAAGGAACCCCCCTGGAGTTTGTTGGGTATGTGTTATATTCTTTGCACAAGTAAATTTTTTTGGGCCGACATATTTTTGCCGGTTTCGAGCCGACATATTATCGCCGGGCCGACATATTTCCGGAAAGAGGTACTTGCCAGAAATGGTGGGGGGAAATTTGGGAAAGGGATATGTTTCGTTTTTCTGTTAATTGGCAGTAAGTGTCGCTCTTGAACATGACACCCTCTATTCATCATTTGAAGTCGGTTTGGGAAATCCATTTGTCTCTCATACGATTCAATAACAAGGTCTTTCCATGTGTCATTTTTTAGTCAATGCTGCCAAATCATTGGTCGTGTCATCCATATGTTCAAGAGCAGTCCAAACCTCTATTGAGTCGGCCATCTGCAGTTATACTTTCATTCTGTGTCGGCCTTCCCTATGTCCAAAGTTCAATCGTCTCATGCTCTGTTTCACTTACAAACTCTGTTACTCATTTCATGTCACTGATGTGGGATACATCAAGGCCCTCCTATGACGAGTCTTGTTCTGTCGACTTCAGCACATTATCCAGAATCAAGACTTAGAAATTATTCAGTACCTTGGAGCTTGCATGCCTCAATGGCAAGTTTCTCGCTTTCGACAGTGGGTTTACATCATTGACCCCTGATCGAGAGATTCCGTCGAGTGTTCGACATCAACTCATTTATTCACAGTCGATGGATTGTACTATCGTACCTTGGGAGTCATTGTCATTAATGGTGATTTCCCTCGCACTTGTTAACGGTATACATCAACGACCGGTAATCAAGTGGTTTCTACCATGTTCGACTTCGACACATGTAATCACATGGTTAGGTTCGTACTTTGAGCGACAAGATTGAAGACCCTGGATATTGTCTTTGTGATCTAGGTTGCGATGGAGTATACATGATTTGCGACACATAGATCCACTATGTATGATTCGTGGCTATGTCATCTTGACTGAAAATTTGTCGCACAGATCCACAGTGTATTCAGGTGGCTGTGCTATATAGTGATGGCATGGATCCACAGTATATGATTGGTGGCCATGACCTTGGTTTATGATGTCATCCGTCTATGATCTGAGTATGGGAATTCCTACCTTGGAATTGATACATATGATATTCTGTTGATGCTTGGATGTTTGCAGGTCTCTGATTAGATGTGTTGTTGGTTCTTGACACACACATGCAGCTTCCAAAGTCTATCGACTGTCACTGGTTCCACTCTCAGACTTTGGGGGGCATTCTGTTATCCACAAATTTGGTCATTGTGATGATGTCATGATGATGTAAAATCAATCTCTTTACCAAGAACACTTTCCTCAGAAAAGTTACAGTTGTCTTCTTCCAGAATTCATACTTTGAAACATGTTCGCAGGCTGCTTATACATTCACCTACGGGAATGCCTATTTCCCGCAGGCTACCTTAAGCTGGAGTGCGAACTTTTCGCACTGTACTCATGGTTAGGGTGCGGACATGATTTTAAAAGGAAAAAGATAAATATCTCGAATCTTCTAGAAGGGAATCTTCTAGAAGGATGAGTTGGCTTTCGAGTGGTTATTCAAGTACTGTCATTCCAGATATCTTGGGATCATTCCCTATCCAAGTAACTAATCTATCTCTTCCTATATATTGAGGAGATTGCTCATGGAAAGGGTTAAGCAAGAAGAAGTTCAGCTAGCAGCAAGTTAGCAAGAGTTTGATTAGAGAATTAGTGCAAGACTGTATGGAGGACTAATGCTACAGCAGCAAGAGACAACAACAAGGTCATCACATGTGGTTGATTTTCTTCATGTATGAGCAAGTGTGTGTGTCAGAGCTAGAAGCCATCGAAAGGAGACCTATGACATCAAGGCTCGGGTTGTAAGTTTCTCTTTCAATTAATGCAATACAGTAATATGTCCCTTTCCCATAAAGATGATGTTACTTTATTACATAACTCCTTGATCATATGTATAGACTAGTCATTGAATATCTTAACTTGTCTTTACTTCGATTGGTTCATTTTGTTGTGATCCGGACGGGACGAGAGCATTGAAGCGAAGCTTGGAACAACAGATATCTAAGGAAAGTGTTCATAAGGTATGTCCATAGCCCTTATCTCTTAGTTCATTCAATAGGCTAAATCTAGGGAAAGTGTATTATTCTGTCCTGTTTTGTTCTAGATACCAGGTGGATCTAGGGAGGTCGGTTTGTGTCCGCACTCACGGACTTATCCTATAAGATTGTGTCCCTTCATTTGTTGGATAATAATAAAGGAAGGACCTGGCAATTTCTCTAATGGGCGTAGCCCACACTGGGTGAACCACGTAAATCCGTGTCTCTCTTGTATTGTGTATCTTCTATGTTTTGTTTTCTCATTTGTTTTATTTTATTGTTCCACGGTCCTGTTTTTCTAACATACTCTAGATCCTAAAACTGATAGATTGTCCACATCCCTCAAAGGATATAATCCTTCCTTGGAGATCACCGATTCTACCCCAACCATAGAGGAGATACAAAAGGAAAATTGTCAGCTTCTCCAACAGTTGGCAGAAAGCAAGACAATAGACACACACCTTCATCATGATAATGCAGTCCTTCAGGAAAAAGTTATCTCCCTTCAAAGGTTGGTCGATGAAATGAACAAATCCAGCCACAGCCTCAGAGCACAGCTGAAGCAACATAAGAGGCACAAGGCAAAGTCTTCACAACAAGAAGGAGAGGCTTCTAAAGACGATCCTCCTCAGCAAGCCTAGTCACAAGGGGTAACTTCTTTTTGTTTGTAGTGAGACCTGCAAAATCGTAAGTGTGGGGGTAATGTTGGGCCCAAGATATGATCACTTTTATGACAGTTATTATACACTTTTGCCACATGTACATATGTGTTTTTCATCTTTTGAAGGAGTTTTTTGAAGAATTTTATGATAAAATGGTATGATTGACATAAGGTACGTATGATTCATGTTTAATAATTGTATCGAGTATAATTCATCATGTTTTTACACTTCCAAGGATCTGATTCATTTTTTTTTATGTTACAGGGCGAAAATGCACTACATTTCTGCTTCCGACACTTGGTATGGCACTCATTCCATCACTCATTCCGGTACCCAATCCGGCACTGTGCCCAACACTGTGTTTTTCACAAAAACGAAGGGCGACTTGTCGGTTATGGTATTGGTGGCCAGTGATGGGCGAATCGGGAACGTGGGTTTCATTCATGCTTGCCCCCTCTAGATACTAAGCTCCTGACAACTCAATTTCATTTGTTCAAGAGGGTGATTATTGGTTCGCTCTATTTTATCATTTAGGGCATCATTTAATGTAAATTACCAAATTTAGAAGTGGTTCGACCCTCATGTGGTCAACCACTTGGTCTGTAAGCATTATAAATACCACCGAGGTGGTCAGACCTAATTTAAGCATCAGATACATCAATGTCATAGCTAGAAATATGTTTTTACTCTGATTTTCCATTTTACATTGCCAAATTATACAAGAACTGTGTTTTGAGTTTTTATGGTGAATTCATCTTACTGAGCGCATGGTGTGTTGGACAACTGAGAGGGGGGGGGGTGAATCAGTTGTTACTGTGCTTAAACAATTATGCTTCTTTTAAACTCTTTGCAGAAACACTGAGGGACAATCACAATAGTGCAGGGAAGTAAACAATAGCATATTCAACATCAGTCACACACATGTGATACACAGAGACAGATATTTCCTGAGGAAACCCATAAAGGGTAAAAACCCCTTTTTCTTTATATGATAAG
>CBVK0100692221.1:0-11185 GCA_900067695.1 Picea abies | reverse complement strand
AGGGTGAGATAGTTTCTTATAGGCTAATATATTTTTTCCTTTAAATCATGTTGAAATACTAGGTAAATGCAACTTTTAGTCTTTTAAAGTGGATTATTGTTCTTTGAGAAATCATAAGTAAAGATTGTATCCCTCTTTTTATTTTGTTTTTAAGCAACAAAACCAAAAGAGATTAAAGTTCTTCTTAGAACCAAAATAAATTAAAATACTTCTCAGCAACAGAACCAAAAGAAATTAAAATACTTCTCAGCAACAGAACCAAAAGAAATTAAAATACTTCCCTTTTCATATATTATACTTGTTGTATTCCATATTCTACTTTCCTCATATATACATATATATCTCAATCTGGTTTTCCCCGGGGATGTGTTTATCCAGGGTCATGTTGACCAAAAATACCTGTGTACACAAATGCATGTGTTATTCTCTTAGATCTCTTTATTTTCAGCTGTAAAGATCTATAGGTGTGTTATATTTATTTTGGTATGCATGTGCTAACATCTCATCACTAAAACTACATGCTAGAGCACCCAAAATTGCAAGTATAACCGTAACAAATCAGCAAGAAACTTTTGGATTGTTGGTTGTTATAAAACAACAACATATACTACATTTGGAAGTTAAAACTTAGATCCTAACTGTGGTCAAAGACAGACCCAGTAGTCAAGTTGATAGGACCTAAAAATATTCATGGTATCAGAGCTGAGGTGGCTGAAATTTTGAGTAGTTGGGACAACATTTTTGTTGGATGTCATACACATCTTCTTGGAAGATTTTTGAGGACAACCATTGACTCATTCAGTGGTTGTTAGAAGGAAGATTTTTTCAGAGGATAGTTGGGAATTTTTGACACTTTTCATCAGTCTCTTTTCACGCCTACGCAGTATGAGTGAGGCTAATTTGACTTGACCTATTTTCACACCTATTTTTTTAGGAGTGAGGTCAGATTACACTTGTCTCTTTTCACACCTGTGTTGACAGGAGTGAGACAATGTTTTCCTTGGCAGTGTGAGCATCAATTGGGGATTGTAGTTTGGCAGAGATGTCAGCATCTCAGATGCGATTTGAGGATAGGATAACAGGGGCTAGCAATTGGTCACCTTGGAAGACGAGGATGGTTTTTGTCTTAGAGGACCTCGAGCTATGGGACATAGTTGAGGCAGTTGTCCCCCCCATTCCTGTCACTGCTCCCATCTTGGTGGCAGATTTCAGGAAAAGGAACAACAAGGTGAAGAGGACTATTTATGATGCAGTTCATGACCATATCATACCCCATTTGATGGGGAAGACTTGTGCATATGAGATGTGGGCATCTCTATGCAAGTTGTATGAGAGCTCCAATGAGAACCGTATCATGGTTCTTCATGACCGACTCTGGGGCGAGGCATTCATATGCTCAAGGATGAGTCAATAAATTCATTCCTTGGTCTTTACACTCATATCAGAGACGAGTTGGCAGCCGTCGGAGAGATTGTGAACCCTAACTCTTTAGTGAGGCAAGCTATGAATAGCTTCACCAAACCGTGGGGTCCATTTGTACGGGGCATTGTTTCCAGGGAGATCAAGCCTACATGGGAGAGGATGTGGGATGACTTCGTCCAGGAGGAGATTAAGCTTGCAGCCAATGCTTCTGGACAGTGGCAACAACAACAACAACAAGTTGGTCATGGTGAGGAGGATCTTTCTCTTTGGACAAAGGGAAAGAAGAAGGTCGGTTGTGGGGGTCAGCAAGGTACCAAGTTTGGGGGCCAACCACAGGGGAGTGGAGGAGGAGAGAGCAGCAGTGGTCAGAGGATAGATATGAGCAAAGTGAAGTGCTTTGTTTGTAATAAGTTTAGGCATTATGCTGGACAATGTCCGAACAGGAAGAAGAAGAAGGTTGGTACAACAACTACAACGAAAGAGGCAGATTTTCAGACACAATTTCAGAGAGAGAGTGTTCTTTTCTCATATGTTGCACTTCAATTGAGATGAAACCCAGTATCTGGTATATTGACAGCAGGGCTTCGAGCCATATGACTGGTATCCGAGAGAATTTTTCTGATCTCAGAGACATCGAGGTTAGGATAGAGATTTCTCTTGGAGATGACAGAGTGGTCAGAGTTGCTGGGATTGACACAATTACCTTTCAGAGGATAGCTTGCCACCTATATTGTTTACATATGTTCTTTATGTCCCTGGCATGAAGAAGAATTTGATTTCAATTTCCACCCTCCAGGATAGAGGTATTGAGGTGAAATTCAGAGGCACTGAGGTACTGACTCGTCCTTCAGGGTCTTCACTATCCTCATGACAGGTGATTGGATTGAGAGATGGGAATCTGTTCAGATTGTGTTTTCAACCACTACATGCATTGACAATGAGTAACGACAACAACAGACAACTATGTGAGTTATGTCATCGCAGGATGGCCCACCTACATCATGGGGATCTTAGAGGACTGAGAGAGGTTGTGACCAGAGTGCCATAGATTGCATAGAGCATCAAGATGTTTACAGAGGGTGTGCACTTGGAAATTTTTCCAAGGCATCGTTCCCCAACATGCCATATGTCGAGCACATCGAGATCTTTGGGTGCTTGACTTTCTCTCATGTCCCATTGGAGAGGAGGACAAAGCTAGACCCCACAACCCAACAAGGGATACTGTTTGGATACTCAGAGGTGTTGAAAGCCTATCTCATCTACATTCCACCACTTAGGAGAGTGGTGGTGAGCAGAGATGTCAGATTTGAGGAGGATAGGGATTTTGCGAGATCTCTTGAGTCGAGAGTTGGATTTAAGGATGATACAGAGTTTCCGGTTCCAATCTCAAAGGGAGAACAACCTTAGATTTTGAGTACACCAGTATCAAGGGTGACAGGGTCACCATGCACAACTTCAGGGTCACAGTCAGAGCAGTTTCAGTCAGATGGGGCACAAACTTCAGAGGGAGCATAGACTTCAGGATCTCAGAGTGTTGAGATGAGTCCTGAGGCAGTCACTCTTGGGAAGAGAGACCTTAATTCTCTATTGACCAATTTAGGGAAGAGGATACCTATATGGTTTCAAGAGACCCTGAAGGAGGCCAAGGAGAATGTAGGGGATCTCAAGAGTCAGATCAGAGAGAGTAGGCCACCAGTCAGATTTGGATCATACTTAACATTTGTGATGAGTATCAGGGATATTGAGCCACATACTATTGCGCAGGTAGTGGACCATCAAGTCTGGAGAGAGACCATAGTAGAGGAGTATGACTCCATTGTGCGCAATGATGTTAGGGATGTGGTTCCAAGGCCAGTGGGGAAGTCATTTGTGACTTCTAGGTGGTTGTACAAGACTAAGATGGTTGCAGATGGCAGCATTGAGAAACATAAGGCCCATTTTGTGGCATGAGGCTTCTCACAGATTGAGGGAGTCTATTATGAAGAGACTTTCACACCAGTTGTGAGATACACTTCTATCAGGACTATCATTGCCATAGCAGCAGAGATTGGTTGGCGCATTCATCAGATGGATGTGCAAATCGCATTTCTGAATGGATTTATTGAGGAGGAGGTGTACATAGAGAAGCCACAAGGGTTTGAGGTGAGTGACAGGGAGACTCATGTGTGTCTTTTTAGGAAGGCACTATATGGTCTGAATCAAGCTCCCCAAGCTTGGTATTCATGCATTGATACTTATTTTCTTTAGATGGGATTCGAGAAGAGTAATGTTGATCCGAACCTCTATTTCATCATTAGGGGTGAGGACACGCTCATTCTCATTTTGTATGTGGATTATTTATTCATTACTAGAGCCGAGGATCTCATAACTAAGTGCAAGTTGTGACTTGCATCAGAGTTTGAGATGAGTGATATCGGAGTGATGCACTACTTTCTGGGTATGGAGGTATGGTAGGAGGAGGGTCACATATTTCTCGGGTATGGGAAGTATGCAGCAGATATTTTGAGAAGGTTTCAGATGGAGGACTGCAGACCCATGTCTACACGTATGATCACCAACTAGAAGAAGCTTAGTGCTTCAGATAGCCAGTTGGTGGATGCCATAATATACAGGTAGTTGATCGGTTCACTCATGTATTTGGTTAACACAAGACCAGATATATGTTTTGTCATGAACACTCTCAATCAGTACATGGTTGAGACAAGGAGTGTTCACATGGTTGGGGAAAAACACGTCTTGAGATATATTGTTGGTACAATGGACTATGGCCTAGACTATGTCAGGGGAGATGGAGTCAGTTTGGTTGTCTACACAAATTCAGATTGGGTAGGATGTGTTACTGACAGGAAATGCACCTCAGGGTGCTGCTTCAGTTTGGGGTCAGGACTTGTTTCCTGGTTCAGCCGGAAGAAGAATTCAGTTGCTTTGAGTTCATCTGAGGTAGAGTATATGGCGGCCAGTTAGGCCAGTTGCGAGGTAATTTGTATTCGTAAGATGTTGGTTGGGTTATTTGGTCGGGATATGTCACCAACTGTCATTCACTGTGATAATCATAGTTGCATAAAACTCTCTAAGAATCCAGCATTTCATGACCGGTCGAAGCATATTGAGATCAGGTACCACTTCATTCGTGACTGGGTTTAGAGAGGGGTAGTTCAGTTGCAATATATATAGATAGATGACCATGTTGCAGATATTCTCACGAAGGCCCTGCCACAGGGAAAGCATGTCTACTTCAGAGACAATATGGGCTTGGTGAGGAACACCTTCCTCAGTAAGAGGGAGAGTTGAGTTTTATACCTTGGGAGGTGTTCCCCATGTGGTTGTGACCTCCTTAGCACATGTGGGATGGACTATACACTTTCTACCTTGTACTTTTGTCTAATTTCACTTTGACTTTGTCTAAAGTGAAATTTAGTCATTTTTGGCCTAAAAGTGATTATTAATTCACAAAGGGGTGAGTTAGAGACATAAAGTTGACTTAGGAAACTTAACCCAAAGTGGGTTATTGATTTATATATTTATGGGGAGATCTCAACCATTGATTAGATGGGAGATGAGATGATCTCCACCATCCATATCTTAGGTTTACTTATGCATGTCAAAGAGGGGCGCAAGTGTGAAGGAGGCATTCATTCTTCTTTTGTTCATTGTGAGAGGAGCTCTTGGAGGATGAGGATGAGGTCAGTTTTGTGAGGATGCTTGAGCTTGGGCGCTAGATTTCATGGAGAGAGGCTACTAGCTATTGGCCTTGTTTATTTATTGGAGAGGTTCTACTTCTGTGGAGGGCACATTGCTAGATTGGGGCACATCAGTTGTAGGAGGAATTCTAGCCATCAGATTGCAGTGAGATCAGTTGTAGAGGGAGGCCATTCAACAGAGATTCATTCCTATGGAGAGGTTTCCATATCTGAGCTCATAGTTTGCAGTTGGAGCAGTTTCAGTGGTTTTTCCAGCTTGTATGTGGGGCGCACCTTCTTGGGGCACACTTGGTGACTTTGGGCTTGTATATCAGCTCAATTTGGGCTGCTATTGTATCAGGTTCTTTCATATATTGTACTTTTTGTATTCCATCTTCTGATTTCCTCATATATATATATATATATATATATATATCTCAAACTGGTTTTCCTAGGAGGGGTTTTATCCAGGTTCATGTTGACCAAAAATACCTGTGTACACAAATTCATGTGTTAGTCTCTTAGATCTCTTTATTTTTAGCTGTAAAGATCTATAGGTGTGTTATATTTATTTTGGTATGCATGTGCTGACATCTGGTCACTAAAACTACATGCTAGAGCACCCAAAATCACAAGTATAACCGTAACAAATCAATAAGAAACTTTTGGACTGCTGGCTGTTATAAAACAACAACATATACTACATTTGGCAATTAAAACTTAGAGCCTAACTATGGTCAAAGACAGACCCAGTAGGCAAAATGATAGGACCTAAAAATCTTCAATGTTCAACTACTAAACTCCTCAATATGTCTCCCAAACTTCGATTTACTACCTCAGTCTCTCCATCCATCTGAGGGTGATATGCTGAGCTAAAAGATAGAATTGTCCCCATCATTTTCCATAGTGTCCTTTATAAATGACCAACAAATTTGGTATCTCTGTCCGAAACGATACTCTTGGGTAAACCATGAAGTCGAACAACTTCTTTGAAAAACAGATTTGCAATGTGTGTTGCATCACTAGTTTTCTGACATGGAATGAAATGTGCCATTTTTGAGAATCTGTCAACTACCATGAATATGGAATCACAACCTCTCTATGTCCTCGACAGTCTAACACAAAATCCATGCTTACCATGTCCCATGGTCTCTCCGGTATTGGAAATGGTTGATACAACCCAACATTCTATCTTTTCCCTTTGCGTGCTGGCAAATTCTACATCTTTCACAAAATTCTTGACATCCGTCCTCATCCCTAGCCAATAATACAAACTGTTCAGTTGCACAAATGTTTTCTCATGGGTGAAATGTCCAG
Source organism: Picea abies (assembly GCA_900067695.1). Lineage (NCBI taxonomy): Eukaryota > Viridiplantae > Streptophyta > Pinopsida > Pinales > Pinaceae > Picea > Picea abies. Next base: position 4,766 of record CBVK0100692221.1, on the reverse strand, counting down.
CCAATTCTCCACTATGCTTTTCCTTCAAAAGGTTTTCTCTCATAGAACTCTTCGAGATACACAATTGATTTCCTTTGAACAACAATCCGTCCCGAATCAAGTATTCAATCCATTGGCTTCTATCTCTCAGAACATGATTCTCACATGCTTCTTAAGCGTCCTTGAAATATGAATCATCTCTGTACATTTCCTTAAGGCTATAAAAACCTAAGGTCTTCACATGAAACTCCTGCATAATCAAACATTTCATGCTCAATGCATCAACAACTTTTTTAGCATTTCCAGAAATGTGCTTTATAACAAAAGTAAAGTTCTCCATAAATTCAACCCATTTTGCATGTTTTTGGTTCAGTTTTTCCTATCTAGTTATAAACTGTAAGGCCTAGTTGTCGCTATACCAAATGAAACTCTTTCGGAACCAGGTAGTGCCTCCATTTATTTAACGCTTGCATGACTGCATACAACTTTTTATCATACGTGGAATAATTCTTTTTGGCATTGTTCAAATTTTCACTGAAGTATGCAACTGGTCTATTGTCTTGACTTAAGATTGCTCCAATTGCAAATCCACTTGCGTCGCATCTCACTTGAAATTTTTTACTAAAATCTAGCAGAACCAGAATTGGTTGTCCAGTTATCTTCTCCTTCAACAACATGAAACTTTTCTCCGCTTCCTCTGTCCAATGAAAATATTTATGTATTTTCTTGACTGTGTCCATCATTGATGCACAAATTCCACTAAAATTTCTGATGAACTTCTGGTAAAAACTAGCTAGTCCATGGAAGCTTCCGACTTCAAAGATATTCCTTGGCGACCACCACTCTTTGATTTCTTTTACCTTCTCGGGATCCATCTTCAAGTCATTCGAAGAGATCACAAAACCTAAATAAATAAGCTCTGTCTTCATGAAAGACGACTTCTTTAGATTTATCAACAACTTCTCTTGCTGCAACCTCCTCATCACTGAAGCTAAATGTTTCAAATTTTCTTCCTCAGTCTTACTGAAGATCAGTATATCATCAAGATACACAATTACAAACTTCCCAATTAAATATTTCAATACTTCTTTCATCAATCTCATGAAATTACTTGGTGCATTCGTCAACCCAAAAGGCATGACAAGCCATTCATATAATCCTTCATTCGTCTTGAATGTTGTCTTCCATTCATCACCTTCCCTCATTATAATCTGTTGATATCCTCTTTTCAAATCAATTTTTGAAAAAAACTTTGCTCCACTCAAGCAATCCATCAAGTCATCCATCCTGGATAAAGGAAATTTGTACCTGATGGTGATTTTGTTTATATCCCTTGAGTCTGTACACATTCTCCATCCACCATATTTCTTCGGACTTAACACTGTTGGAAAAATGCATGGACTCAATCTTTCTCTAATCAAACCTTTGTCCATCAAATCCTAGACTTGCTTCTTGACTTCTTCATTCTCCTGCGGTGTCAATCTATACGCTTCTTTGTTTGGTAAACTTTCTCCTGGTATAATATCAATGTGATGGCTTATACTTATGATGGGCGACAACGAACAAGGTAAATTGTCCACCACTATGTTAGTGAAATTCTCCAGCAGTTCCTGAATCTCCTCAGGTAGATCATCTATTGAGGTATTGGTCAAGATTACTCTAGGTTTTCTCACCACAGAAAAATGCATTTCTTCATATTTCTTGACTTCATCTAGAAGTTCCTTCCCACTCATGAGAAGTATAATGTTTCTTGTTTCTTATTTCACCTTCTTGTCTTCAATTGGCAGCAACATATGCGTCCAACCATTCTTCTCCAATGTGTATGTGTTCTTTTTTCCATCATGAATAAAATTTCTGTCATATTTCCAAGGCCTCCCCAACAAAAGATGACAGACATCCATGGAAATGACATCACATAAGATCTCATCTCTATATCCCCCTATCTTAAATTCAACTAAACTTTGTTTAGTGACTTTTACCTAATGTCCCTTTTGCAACCACGAAACTTTATACGGACTCGAATGTGAAATTGTCTCCAATTCTAGCTTTTCCACCATCTCTGTGGATACTAGATTATCCGTACTTCCACTATCAACTATCACCTTGCATACCCCATCCTTGGTCTTGCAATCAGTTCTAAATAAAATATTCCTCTTGATCCAGGGGATCAAATTTTTCTCAAAATTAAAAGTGCTTGGAATCGCTTCAAATCGAACAGGTGCGTAGGCCTCGTCATCACGAACCCAACACAACTCATTTGGGTTCAAATGGATGTCAGATGAGAGAGATATCACGTTCTGTTCAAATCATCAAACAGGCAAAAAAAATGTGTGATGACTGTACAGTCCGTACGGATGTTGACGTGGTAGAGCCATACGACACGTGGCAGGTGTTGGTTGGCAGTTGTGTGGACGAATTGTTTCTTGACATGTGGCATTTTGTGGCAAATAGGTTGGTGACATGTGGCCCAACCAAAGGCCACCATGTGTCACCTGGGTAATGGCTAAAAGTTTGTGAAATCCATAGGACTTGACCATGTGACCTCCAGGCAGGGTTAAAGCCTTCGGGAGCGCCGCCCAACTAGCACGCCATCCATATGTTTCTTAACATATAATGGTTTTTAAAACTTTTGAATTGAGCTTTGGTCTATTCTTGTGTAATGGCATGTGACCCTGTCTTATTGCGCGGGAGTTTTAAACCAACCTAACCATCCTACAGTTCGCACCATTGTGCAGTTGTGCCCGGTGCTAGGTTTTAGCACAAAAACACACGCGGGTGCTAGGTTGAGGAGGCATAGGTGCATTTTGGCGATCCAGAGACAACAAGTTTGAAGGGGAACTTCCAAGAAGCCTATCTTCTTCAATTTTTGGCCAAACGAGGTGTCGAAAAAGCCCAGCTAGGGGTTTTTGGACGTTCTGAAGCCATTGGAGCCATCTATTTGGAATTTTGAGCATTGTAAAGTACATATTTTATCACTTTGATCAAATAATACAAAAGATCCATTGGAAGCTGGACCAGGAGATGTAGCTCAAGAGAGGGGTGAACTCCTTTATCATTTGTTGTGTTATGTGTTTTCTATTCACTGTTATTTGCCGTTGATTATATTCATCTTGAATATGTAAATTTCTATAAAAGTTGTGTTTGCAAAATTGATCCCTTTGCATAAGAACACTTGAATTAAAACTTGCAAAATTTTTCAAGAATACAAGTCTTTTTTCATTTTCAGATCAAGTTGGTATCTGAGCATAGGTTTTTGAAGGCTTGATTATTTGCAAGTGTTTTGTTTTCTGATGCTCACAAGGTTGAAATTCACAAGAGGAGAAGGTCAACTTGTAGAGCCAATTTCTCGTCCTTCAAGAAGAAAGATTATATCATCACCTCAAGCTTCAAGGAGGCATTCACCAAGTATGGCTGGCATTCACCAAGTATGGCTCATGAAGAGAGTCATGAACATATTCCTACATAAGATGAAGATCTCAGAAAGGCTTTCATGGAAATGAGAGAAATGATAAAAGTATTGATGGAAGAAAGGAATACAAGGTTGTACGATGAAGGTTCGAACCCTTCAAAGCATAAGGGAGACAATGGTGATAAAACTAAAAATGGAAATGGAGGGAATGGTGCTTCCCCACCACCCTCACCTCCATCTTCTTCTTGTTCTTCTACCAGTTCAATACCTCTTCCAAATTCTCCAAAAGGACATGGTAAAACTCCTCCACAAATTCCTTTGTTAAATCTTGATATTAAATTTGAATTGCCAATGTACAATGGAGAGGTAAATGCTGAGAAATTGGATAATTGGATTCGTCAAATTGAGGTGTATTGTAGGATACAAAAAATTCAAGATGACAAAACTAAGATTCAACTTGCTTCTTTAAGATTGGATAGTGTAGCACTCATTTGGTGGGAAGCCAAGACTCAAGAGGACATGAAGAAACATGGTAAAATTTTAACCTCTTGGAATGATTTTATTGTTGCAATTAAAAAACAATTTTACCCATTGGCATATTTGCAAAAAGCTATTATGGATTGAAAAAATTTTAGACAAGCTAAAGGGCAAAATGTGCAAAGATTTACTCAAGAATTTAGGAGAAGAGCTTTGGTTTTGGGAGTAGATTTGTCTTCTCAAGAAACTTTACTCAAATACATTGGAGCTTGACATAGTTATTTGAGACATACCATACTCATGCTTAACCCTTCAAATATAGATGAAGTTTGTGTTCAGGCAACTCATTTGGAAGCCAGAGGAAGGAATGAAACTCATGAGGGTAACAGGAAGCCTTTTAGTCATGGAGACAAAGGAACGAGGAAGTTCAAGGGCAATGGAAAAACGAATGCTGGTGTTAAGAAAGAGGGAGAAAAATTTACATGCAAACATTGTTCAAAAGATGGCCATGATGAAGACCATTGTTGGAAACTTCATCCTGAAAGAAGACCCAAAAAGTTTGGAAACAAAGTGATGAAACAAAAGAATGCTGCAATCATACAACATGATTTAGGTTCTGATTCGGGTGATGAAACAAAGATTACAGCCATGGGTTATCAAGGTAAGGGTTCTATTGCAAGTACTAGTTCTTCAAGTAACAATAATCTCAATGAAACCCGACAAGAAAAAGAAAGAATATAACTTTTTCACATAAGGGTTATTTCAAAGCATACCAAGATAGATACTCTATTTGATACTGGATCTCAAGCAAAACCTTATATCTGAAGACACTGTTAAGAAATTAAAATTGGAAACAATTCCACATCCTAAACCATACCCTCTTGGTTGGATATGTGATAAT
>CBVK0100692220.1:0-11186 GCA_900067695.1 Picea abies | reverse complement strand
TATCTTCTTGCGAATGCGAGTAGCAGACACATTTCTTCTCAGAGATAAGCTGCCACCATTGTAGCAAGTCTTTCACTCTGTATTTTTACAGTCTTTGTACATTTTCACTCATTAATAGAAAACTGTGTATTACTATATCTCTGTGTTTATGGTTGCATCTTTGATACATTTTTGTTATACTATTCGATATCCGAGATATCTCTGTACATTGCTTTATTATATCTTCGCTCTCATTTCGTGCCAAAAATAATCTGGATCAAAGGTACAAACATATTTTGCAATGTGGGCATATGGTTATTGTTTTAGTGTAGAGATTAAGGATCATGGTAAACAAACGTGTGATTATGGACTATTTGTTGCACTTGAATAAATAAGTAGTGCAAGTTCAAGGGATACAAACCGAACAAAAGGACAACTTGATTATGTTTATACCATTCTTGAGATAATTGAGTTGGATTATAGGTCATTTAGATGTGTGTTTTTTCAATGTAAATGATTTAATCTTTTTGATAGAAGGAGCTCTATGAGACATGACCTAGATAGTGAATTATATTCTTTGACATACATAGAGAAATGTTAGCTTTTCAGACTCAACCATTTGTGCTTTGAGAGCACTATGAACATTTATTTCATCTTGATGTCTCTGACAAAAATTTGCGGTTTGTTATTCCATGTACACACATGGCATAAATAGTTTTTGAACATATACATGATGGAATTGTTTAACCAAATCAAGAAGATGGTGATGCAAATGGAAATGGTGAGGTAAATGTAGGTGATCAAGTAGAATCATGAGTGTAGCAATGTCAAATATTCATTTCACTTTTAGTGGACTTTTAATACATGCATACATACATGTATATGGCATGGTTGTTTCATATTGTTATTTTGTGAATTTAAATGAATCAAAGCTACTAATTCATAAGCTATATTTCAGTGAACAAAAATCATTGGGTTCAACCAATAGATATATAATCATATCAACACCAAACATAAATAGGTTTAAATAATAAAAAACACCAAACTTTAGATATTTTGATTAATAAATATTTGATGTTCAATATTTTCATTGTTTTTCCTTAATAACTTCAATGACTGGGTAATATATAAATATTTGTAATGACATCATATGACTATGATTTTGGAATGAACAAAATCAATTATGATTTTGTTTTTTAATTTATTATAATTGTTAATATTTTTAATTAATTGATTAATATTATTATTATTTATAATATTAATATTGATTATAACAATTTTAAAATTAATTAAATAATCCTTAATGATAAGCTTTTATTATAAACTAAATATATTATTTCTTGTGGCACCTTTTCAAAAGTTTTACATCACTTTATGTAATCTATGTAATTTGAAATGATGATCAGAGAAACGTTTATGCTCCCCAGTGGAAGCCCGTGATGTGATATTTAAATAATTTTGGTGATTTTAGGGGGTTTATTGAATATAAACACATGAGCAACAACCATGGTAAAATCCCTAAAATTACGTATTTTGATTATATAATTATTTGATCTCTAATATATTCATTAATAAAAATAACTTTGATTATATAATTATTTGATCTCTAATATATTCATTGATAAAAATAACTTTAATGATCAGATAACTTATATATAAATATTTGTAACAAACTCAATTGATTATGATGGTGTATTTATCATATTCAATTGTGATTATGATTAGTAGTTTATTACAATTATTAATATTTTTTAAGCTAAATACATCTTTTATTTATAGTATAAAAAAAAATTACAACCAATACTCGTTGTGGCTTACCAAATGGGAAATCATAGTCACATTTAGTGATAGAAGAGCCATAACAATCAATTTTAATAGCTCTTACATCCTTCGAGTGTTGATTACATACAAGCTTATATACTTCTAGTAACATCCTATAACGTAACATGAAAACTAAAGAAAGATAAACAATCCCATATTCAACATATAATGGAAAAGAACAACTCATTTAATTTGGATGGCCTACAAAGTCGGATGGATGTTTTAGTGATCTCGTTCTGAACCTTTTTCACTAGGAAGCAAAGGGTCTTCTTCCATGAGGATGGGATGGGATTATAATGAGTGCTTTCTGAGCTTAGAAAATCTTCTCAAGCCTCCATTTCTTCATTGTCACCACCTTGGGGTTGTGAAACCACAATGTCAATGCCACAGACAACTTTGAAAATAGTCTTAGACTTGCAATCTAGCAAATCCAATTTGTGGAAGATGGGTTGTTGTTGGAGGCCTTTTTCTTCCACTACTTGGGCTATGAAAACCTTGTTCATCCAACACATTTTTATTAGCCTAAATATCTTGGTATCCTTGGTGCAAGAGAAGCCAAGGTCTAGAATCTACCCCTCAAATTCTACCTAAATATGTTCATTAGACATCATTTATCTCTTTTACCTAATCAAATTCTCCATTTGGGCTACCTCTTCTTTGACCTATGTTGGGAATCTAGCATGGAAAGAGGTAGTTGTTGCATTGACATCTTTTTCTGCCCTGGTATGTAATGGGGAACCCTCTAGGATGAGCAGCTATGGGTACTAGATTTAGATTTCCTACAAGGCAATTTTCTACTAGTTTCTTGGTCTTGACCCCTATTGACTCTTTCCATCTTCAAGCGCCAAAGCATAATTGAGGAGAATATCTTAGAGGGGGGTGAGACAATGGGATAAAGACTATCAATTGCTTCGAGGAGCTAGGGGTACAAGGGTAAAAATGAGACCACTTCTAATAGAGGAACCCAAAATTTCTCAAGAGAGGGTCAATCCACCACTCTCGCAATTGTTCTCTACCTCTAACTTGGTTCCTCCACCTTTCTATCCTAGGATGAGGGAAAACCCAAATGCCAGAATGGAAGAAACACAAACTGAGGGAGTTGAACAAAGGAACATAATACAACTAGGAGCATAGTACTAACTAAACATTTCAGGATTGCGATGTGCGAACCAAGGATGTCGATGTCTCCTTTTCCATACTAACCATAATGCCCTCGAATTACCACCATATTTATTTTCTCCTTATCCTCTAGCTAGGCCCGAAATACAACCAAACTACTCCCTTCCATGATTCCCCTAATCATCGACACAACTAGGTTAAGGGCGTTGTACACTGACAAGATGAGCACAAAAAACCATAAGCACCCTGACCCCGTTTCCTCACCATCATTTCTTATCTCGCATCCTCGATACCGACAACTTGACATGTGGGGGGTGTCATGGATGCAACCTTTAACACTCCAGTCAGATGTATACTTGTTAATATTATTAATCAATTATTATTATTTATAATAACTCGTATTAATTATAAAAAATTATAATTAATTATAATAATTAGTTTAAATTATTAAATAATCCTTAATAATAAACTTTTATTATTATTTAAATATAATTAATATTATTAATTAAAAAATAATATTAACCATGGATAAATTCTTGTAGAACCTTTTCAAAAGTTTTACGACACTTTATGTAATCTCTGATGGTGATCACTGAAAACTTTTATACTCTCTAGAGGAAGCCCGTGATGTAATATTCTAAACAATTTTGGTTATTTTAGGGGGATTTTTCTTGCCTCGCTCATTTTTTAGGATTACATAAATGTTTTGACGCATTTATGAAATGTAATTTTATTTTTAAATAAAATTGTGAAATTTTATTTTTTAAGGAAAAAATATTTTAAAACTCTTCTAATTTAATATGTTTAAAATTTTATATTATTTTTAATAATAATGAGGTAATATGTTTAAAATTTTGTATTATTTTTAATAATAATGAGGTAATACTAATTATATTGAAAAAAGTATTATTAATTAATTATAATATTTTTTATTAAAAACAAATTTAAATTGTTATAATACAATTAAGTTTGTTGCTTGTGGGGTGTGTTTGGGGTTCAGTTTTTATGTGGTCGCAGTAGATCTCGTTTCCGAGCTTTCTTTTTTCAGATTTGGATCTATAGTTTGTGTGTTGGAGTTGTCTCATTTGTCGTGTGAGAGTTATTGTTGAGATCTAGCCTTTGCATGTCTTGGCATCGCAAGTCTTCTCCTTCGATTTGGTGTGTCTCCTTGCTTCATTACTCCTCCTCCTTTGCACCTTGTTTGGATGTCGTTTTTTGTTTTGTGTTGGTGTTGTTTGGGCCTCTCTGAGGCGCCACAATCTTAGTTGGGTGGCTTTTGGTTTTCTGGGTTACAAGTTGTGGATCTAGGTGTTGGTGTGGTCCCCTACTCTGAGGTTTGTGGTGCTTGCGGTGCTCATTCCCCCTTCCGATTTGGATTTATGCTATCCGACCAGCTCCTATGCAGATCTGGGTTTGGTATGCATAGATATTTCTCTTTGTTTGCATGGGGTTCTTTCAGGCCATCTCTCTTTGTCGTTGGGTTTTCTCTGGGGGAGACCCCTCTCCTTTGGTGGTTGGTGTGTCCTTCACAGGTTCTTCTCAGGGTTTTTTTTCTATCTCTCCTAGATGTAGTTCCCCTCTCTGGTTTTGCGGGTTTTTCAGGGTTTGATGTATGCTCACATTGGGGTCCATTCAGTGGCTTTCAATGTCTTTCTCATCCTTTGATCAATTGGGGGCTTGGCCTGAGCTTTGAGGTCCATTCCAAGGGCGTCCAGTGTTTTGCGTTAACACTTTGAGGTCCTTCTTATGGGCATGCAAATTTTTGGTGCCTCTTTTTTCTAGTGCTTGTAGGATGAGGTCTTCCTTGATGTTGCTTCTTTCTAGATCTGTCGATGTGAGAGCTCCATACCACTCTGACCTGGTCCCTCTGGCTTCCAGGGACTTCTTTGGACTGCTTTCCTAGCGGGGTTTTATGTTATGCATAGATCCTCTTTCGACTTATTTTGGGACGATCCCAACTCCTCTTTTTGTATATTTCTTGAGGCATATTAGCCAGCTTCAGGGCCCCATCGGGCCTCTATTTTTTATCGTTTAACCCTTGGGTGGATCATGCTTAAGGCACCTACAAAATGTAATTTGGTTCTCTTCGAATGAATAGAATTATGCTTTTTTTCATGGAAAAAATACAATTTTAAATTGAATGTGTGAAAGCATATTGAAGAACATTAATAAGAAACACTACAAACTTTTAATAATAATAAGGTAATATTGTATATCGATATTACATATACAATGTTGTTTTCAACACTCTCTCCCATCAAAGATTAGTTAGAATTCCTTGGAAGAAGTGTCGGAATGGTGTGCAAATATAATAACAATTTTATGAAAAATATTTTTTATTGAAGATGCCACAACGAAACAATAATGACTCCCACACTTCTATAAATGAATGCTACATCCATGCTCAAGATGCACATTTGATGTGACAGGACACAAACACGACACAATACATGAACCTCTTGACGCAACCATGACGCTCCAAAAGAATAACATTTTTTGGATTTTTTGGTGTTGTGTAATGATGCAAATACGATGCACATATGATGCAAAAAGACACAATCGTGACCTCAGAAAAGACACGCAAACACGACATGCGCCAATAAATAAAAAATGAACCAAGACTGTGAGGGTTATAGTGATGCAAATCAACAACGTTATAGCCATGTATTACAATAGTGTAGCATTTATTCATGGTTGGTCCTTTACAATGATAATGGCTATTGCTCACAAATACTCACCAAACCAAACTTCACTAGCACTACCAATAGTAAACTGCTAAAAATAGGGAGGATTGCACTCTACAAGAAAATCCAAATTCCATGAGGAAGGGGACCAAGAATGTTTACAAGATGTGATGCATGCACATGTAGTGATGACTATGTCTAGAATGACCAATTCCATTCACCACCTTTATCCATTATGGTTGTACTAAAGATCTTTTCCAACCAAACGAGAGAATGAGTTGAGGGGAGTGGAGTCATAAATCTGGAGCAATATCCCATCAACCTTCTTACTCAAGATGTGGTGGATTAGAAGGTTGAGGTAGTGAACCCTTTGATCACAAGTTTTTAAGTAACCTTTCTTCCAAATACCCAACGCCTTCTATGGTGTGGTTTTATAGAGATTTGCTAAATGATGTGGATGCAACTTGCTTACCCAACTAGCGTAATACATTATTTGTTAATCTTCTCACGTGGTTAAATCTTATAGTCACTAAGGCACACTAAAGATTGTTGGAACTGTAACCTCTTCGGGAGGTACCCTATGTTTTTATTGGCTACACCATTGTAAGACTAAGAAAGATGCAAGTCTAAAGCCTTTTAGTCCATGTGAATGGTTTTGTATGTGGACTCCTAGGCCTTTATGGCCAACCATGCCCAATCCTTCTAGTCCCCACTCTCATTTCTTTTCGTCCTGGATAGGATTGGAGGTTTTGAGGCGGATATATTGGGATACACGGTTTTCAAGAGTTAGCTTATTTGCAGGGGTCATTGCACTATGTAGGGCTAGTCTAGCCCATGGTCTTATGCACTTTGTCTTTTCCCACATGGTCATATGTCTAGAGTCTGCATGCATCTTCTTGGCCTTGGTGCCCTATTCATTTACAGTTCTCAACATGGCAATCTCACAATTCATAGCATCTCACAATTCCTGAGGCAATTCACAGATTCCAATGCACGAGATCTCGGAAGCAAAAATACAATAGGGGCTCAAAATGATTGTAATCATGTGTACCTGACATGCCACATTGAAATTTTGTCAAAAGGTGGATTTATAAGCAAAAATCAGCTATTGAAAGGTCACACAAGTACATTTATGGTTAAATGTGGCATAAGAGGGCCATTCATTGACATGCATAGGTATTCCCTACTTCAAAGGTGAAGTAAATCACGTCCCAACCAAAACCCATGTGTCGGAATCGACCAATTCAACAATATTTGCATGGTTCTAACAAAGTCAAGGCAAGGTTGCTCTAAGTAAGGGGCCACCCACTTTACATTCACACATGCACTATGGTGAAAAGGACAAATGTAAAGTTATGCTAAAAGGTTATATTAAAATAAGGGGCCATCCCCTTTTCAAATCATATCCTAAGTCCAGAGTGGAAGATGATGAAAGGCCCCCCTTTATTTTAATACTTAGAGAAACCCATCAAATGAAGGGGGCGCATGGTGAATATATTACATGAATGGAGCCACCCACTAATTGAGCTACCATCTTAGAGAGCAGTGGGTCAAAAAGCATATTGGAGTGTTGGGTCAACAAATTAAAACGTGGATTGGCCCTCATAAATTAAATCTAGTTGCCAAACAAAGGCAGTGACCCCATCCAAGTCACCCGCGAGGACTAAAATAGCCATGGGATATTTTCTAAAGGCAAAGAGACAAACTGGTCATGTCGTTGAGGTTCCAATCCACCCGTGGCATTGATAAATGAAATCGCCCCCCAGTCAATGAAATCAATGCACATTTACCAAATCTTTCAAACATCGTGGGGCCTCAATAATTAAATCAATCCCCAATCCGAGCTGGCCACTGCGTCAATAAATAAATCGAACTACGATGCAATTAAATCATCCTTCTCCAAATAGCCATTGGGTGATTTTTCCAAGTCAAATAAATGGTTGTGGGTAAATAAATGGAACATTGGAGAATGGAATTCAAAGCTATTTGTTTACACTCACTCCAAACCCCCTAAAGTTCTTTTCTTTCTACAGCCCTCCCAACTTAAATTTCTGTTGAAGTCAGCTACCATCTTAGAGAGGAGTGGGTCAAAAAAACATATTGGAGTGTTGGGTCAACAAATTAAAACGTGGATTGGCCCTCATAAATTAAATCTAGTTGCCAAACAAAGGCAGTGGCCCCATCCAAGTCACCCGCGAGGACTAAAATAGCCATGGGATATTTTCTAAAGGCAAAGAGACAAACTGGTCATGTCGTTGAGGTTCCAATCCACCCGTGGCATTGATAAATGTAATCGCCCCCCAGTAAATGAAATCAATGCACATTTACCAAGTCTTTCAAACATCATGGGGCCTCAGATAATTAAATCAATCCCCAATCCGAGCTACTGCGTCAATAAATAAATCGAACTACGATGCAATCAAATCATCCTTCTCCAAATAGCCATTGGGTGATTTTTCCAAGTCAAATAAATGGTTGTGGGTAAATAAATGGAACATTGGAGAATGGAATTCAAAGCTATTTGTTTACACTCACTCCAAGCTAATCAGTGATCTCGTCAAACAAATCAAGCCTCTTTTTCTAGTTGTTGCATCTCTAGGTCAAGTCAAACCCTTTGTGGGTAATAATTTATTAATAAAAATTATTTTGTTGGAGTGACTTAGTCTCCGGGTTGTGGATGACAAGTAAAGAATTATAAGAATTATTGTTTTTAATTAGGAGAGGAAACTAGCCGTTACCAAGGAAAATTATATAAGGCTATACCCTCCTCCCAATTTAGTTGTTGAATTGTGAGATAAGTTTTGCTATTCAATAGAATTTTTTTTTTTGTGGGTAGATTTATGGGTTGATTTTTCTACTTTCTTTTTTCTTAGCTAGAAGGGTAAAAGTACTTTATAGAGTAAACATTGTATTTTGGTTTCATTTACAAGGTTATTCAATCTATCCATTGAGGGGCTATGTGGTCACATGGAAGGAGAGGTCTAGACTTCTGTATCTTTTTTCCTTTGTTGGTGTTAAGTGATTCAAATCCAAGGTTGGACAAACCCTTATAGGGGGTATCTTCAACAAGGAGGAGATTGCATTTTACACCTATGTTCATCTAATAGTTGGAGACCATCCTAGAGAGGAGCTTTCATGGCCAGATGCAGAAACAATATAAAAACTCAAGACTAGATTGGGGGCGATAGTCCATCAAATCCAAACCCAATTCCTAGTTCAAAGTCCATCATTGGTTTAGAAGGGGTTGTAATCGCAATCCGACGCTCCAAAGGTGAAGGTAAGGTCGAGGTAAGCCTCACTACTTCAAACAACTTTATTTAAAAATCCAATCCAATCAATCACTTTTTATTTTCGACTTTTAAAAAATTAAAACATAAAAATCATAAAATACAAAAAACCCAAAAATATTTTGCTAGCTTGCACTTGAATTTCCATCTTACATAGCTAGTAGATCCTTGGGATTTTGGCTCTATATTTTTTTCTACCCAAGGTTATTTCACCCTCTAGTTTTATGTAATTTATTTCCTATTTCACGAGGGTATTATGAGGATTTTATGGACCTAGAATAATTACAACAAAGCCTACACCATATCCAACAATAACCTAATTCCAAAGGGGTTGTCAAATAAGTTTACATCTTTAAAAGCCCTCCATATTTTCCATATTTTTTTTTATATTTTCTCAAATAAATAAGTGTTTTCCAACCACAACAAGATTATTTCTTTATCGGAATAATTTTCTGGGTTTTGACCCTAGGGGAATTTGAACCCCAAACTCTGCAAATAATTTTCAGATTGCTGAAAATTGCAATTAAATTGCAGATTTTAAGTTATGGACCATATATATCATTGCTAACTTGATGCCCAAGCTTCCCAACCCCCATATATGTTGATCTAGAGTGTTTTCACACTTGTGGGGGGTCTCAAAAGGGCCAGTTTCTTTGTTATTTTCTACATTTTGTGTTCATTTTGCAAGATCTAAAAGTTCAGAACAATGAAGAATTGATTCATGTACAACCATTTTCCAAGAGGGAAACCAAGGGTATCTTCTCTAAATTGGTAAGGGCATTCATCACTCTCTTTTCATTCATTTATTGACTCATTTTATGAAGTTTGAGTGATATTTTACATGTTGGTCTGCGTTATTTTTTCTGCAATTTGTTCCATTTAAATCAATAGTATTAGAGTAATTAACTCCTACCTTCACCTTAGAACACTTGTACTAAGCTTTGGTGAAGCATCTTGTGTGTTACAGGGAAGCCTCTCGTAGCCTTTTGTAGGAGTAGGGATTAAAGAGTGAGGACTTGTGTCGAGGTGACATTGGGCACTCTATTAGATAACAGATGTATTATAATAAGTATAAATTAAAATATTGTAGCAAATACCAGCAGAACAACAAAATATAGAGAACCACAACACCAAAAATGATACCTTTATTGATAGAAAGTCAAGTTCAATTGCCTCTTCGAGGGGGCAACCTCTAGAAAAACATAGCTCTATTACAATAATTCTCAAGGCAAGACTTTCTCATTCCTTTTACTCCTATTTATACTAATTCTATCTTCTAAAGAACATTCTAGAGGAAGATCTTTCTAGAAGCTAAAGCTTCTATAAAGTCTTCTTACATTAGACTTGTTCACATTTATAAATAAGCTTTATTAACTAATGTCATCCTTTATTACATGGAAAATATGTTTTTTACCTACGTGAGGAGTTAGGGAGGTTAGCTCCCTAACATGCCCTCCCCCTTGAAGAACAACCTTGTCCTCGAGGTCTGAGATGAAGAAATTGTTGCAGAATGGTAGTCGGCTCCCAGGTGGCATCTTCTAGAGTTGTATCTTTCCACTGAACTAACACTTCTCCCAGGTGGCATCTTCTAGAGTTGTATCTTTCCACTGAACTAACACTTCCTTGGTGGTGTGTTGACGAAGAAGATGCTCTCATTGGTCCAAGACTAGTTGTGGTTGCAACCAAACATAACCTTCTCCATACAACTCAAGGAGACTGGTTTGAGTCTAACACTTAGTTCCAATCACTTTCTTTAAGCATGAGACATGAAAAATAGGATGGCGATTAGAATGACTAGGCAAAGCTAACTGGTAGGACACGAGCCCCACTTGCTTGAGAATTGTATAAGGACCATAAATTTTGGGGCCAACTTTCTAAAAGTGTTCAACTTTGAGTCAAGTATGCTTACAAGGTTGCAGTTAAGAAACACTTGGTCCCCTTCAACTAATTGACGTTTGGAATGACCTTGATTTTCTTGTTGCTTCATGCGATTATGAGCCATGACTAAATTTTCTTTGAGGGTGCGGAGAATGGCCGCTCAAAATGTAAGATTGTTGTCAACCTCCTGAACCTTGGAGATGTTGATGATTACAACTGCATGAGACATCCTCGAGGACACAGACTGAGTGAGTCAACCTAAGAGAGAGCCCATGAGTTGGGTGTGCCCATGAGATGGGTGTGTGGTTCCTCTCTGAGACGGAGATGGAACGTTGTGGCCTTGTGTGAGGTGATGAAGCCCATGAACTGGGTGTGTGGTTCTTCTCTGAGACAGAGATGGAATGTTGTGTGCCCCTGT
>CBVK0100692219.1:0-11186 GCA_900067695.1 Picea abies | reverse complement strand
TATTAGGTTGTGATTGCAAATTATATGGGTAATGCAATTTTAATATATTGTTTGAATTATGTAAGAGCAATGTTCTTGTAACAAATAAAAAGGTATTGTCAGGGTTAGATAACATATATTTTGTAATGTTGATTGCTATTTAATTTGCAAAGTTATGGTAACATTGTGACATGGCCCTGGGTGCCTTATTGTAATTTATTGTCATGGCGATGTGTAAGGAGTAATGTCTTTGCATTATATCGTTGAAATATGTAAGGGTAAGGTTAGGTCCATATAAAATAAAATGTAATTTTAGTGTTAGATATCATATGCAATATAATGGCATTGTGGTCTTATCTTAATACTATTGAATCTTTAGTTATTGATGATTTTTAAATATGAGGTTCCTTGAACTAAGTACCATAGAGTATTATGAATTAGTAAATGAGGTTTCGTGTTCCTTTTCATAATTCCGAACTTGGTGGGTCGATGTTGAATCCTTCTTCCTGGCGCCTTCCATAGAGGTTGCGGTCGCTCATTTAATTATTGTTGTACTTGGTAGAGTCATTTAAATGATGGGTCTGCTTGTGTCGGGCGGGATGTAGACACCTCCATGTTCCTCAGAACAGTCACCAGCCCTGAGACCTTAAATAGTTAAAATCGATGGGAATCTGGGCTTGAGCATTGATGTGTGTCTTGGAGGTCCTAACCATTGCAGGGTAGGATGGATGGGAAGTTAGTCTTTTTATTGATTATTGATTGTTGATCCATGCTTGCAGAAACGTGATGTGCGTCTTATGTTGTCTTGTGGTGTTCATCGTTGTCACGTCTTGTTAGTCATCGGGTGGCGACACAAATTCGATTGTGTTGTTTCCCTTGTACACGCACGCACACACTTTGTTGTATGTCGTATGTCGTCTTGTTGTGTTCGTCTTGCTTGCGTCTTGTTCGTCGTTGGGTTACTAGTTTCTGCCTGAGCAGTCGGCCAGGAGCCTATATGACACTCTCTCTCTCTGAAGAAGAGAACTAAAATTAAACACCCTTCTTTCCTGTGCAGAAATAGTAAAATCTACTACTATGGATTCTTCCATCTGTGTTCGTACTGTACATAAAACAATATGTCGTTTAATGCTTGCAGTTACTTGTTGTGCACCTTATGTCTTGTTGTTGTGATCATCATGGTTGCGTCTTGTTAGTCGTCGGGTGGTGAAGTAGAGTCGAATATGTTTGTTTCCCTTGTACGCGCACACACTTGTTAAAAAAAAAAAATGGATGGGTAGTCAGTCTGACTTATTTCTGAGTGATCGTCGTTAATGCATGCAGTTTCCTGTTTTATGTCGTATGTCGTCTTGTTGTGATCATCGTGGTTGCGTCTTTTTAGTCATCAGGTGGTGAAGTAGAGTCGAATATGTTTGTTTCCCTTGTACGCGCACACACTTGTTAAAAAAAAAAAAATTCCAATTGTTATATGAGATTGTAGTCGTGATGAATGGGGGGTTTGTTACAACTACAACAGGTTAACATCCTTCTATTGGTGCATCAGGGAGGAGAGAGGGAAACTTATAAAAAAGTAGTGTATCAGTGAGGGAGAGACAAACCTCGTCAATATGCAGTGTAACAAAGAGAAAGGGAGGAACACTACTGATATGTGATGCATCTGTGGAAGTGGAAAGAAGTTAGTCGATAGAAGGAATGTATGCGGCAAAGATAATTGTGTGAAAATTATCGATGTATCGACATTGATCACATGAAATTTGTTGGTGATAAAGATGTGTGTTTTTTATTTTTATTGGAAGAACATCAGTGCACCAACCAAGTTCAAAGGAAGGTGGCCTATGTATTGGTAGAGAAATCATTGGTGCACTAATGTGGAGGAGGAAGAAAGGATGTGTTCACTAGTATGATATGTATCAGTGTAGGAAGAGGGCACTTGCTTAAGTGTGGATTGGTAGATTGAGGTGATATGAATAGTAAATACAAATAGTAAAGTGGAAAGAGCGAGAGGAAAGGTTAGGTTTATCAACTCACACGAGAGAGAGAGTGTGAGGGTTCTGGTTGGAATATTTGAAGGGGGTCCAATTTTTTCTCTTAGAGAGATGATAAGAAAACAAATTAGGAGGTTGTTGTCTATGCGCAACAAATGGTGACACACTGGGAGAAGCCAAAATATCTGCTAGTCATTCCTAACTCATAAGCATAAAATGTAGATGATCATAAAATTACTTTTAAGATCATAAATTTCAGAAATAATGCACAACATTTACTTGAAATATCCCATTGTGGTGGGCTCACTGGTGATGCTTGGATTTCGGCTAGTAGAGCTTGTCTATTATAAATAGAGGATGAGTTATGGTGAGATTTATTTCCTTAAAGTGTAATGACGATTCAGGTGGATATTTCATTCATGAGGATGATATAGGTTTGGGATAAATAAATATTTTTCACCAAATGAGTATAGAGATATCTCAATGGTGTTTCTCCCCTTCCCATGAGCATCCATAGACTCGATGGAGTCACCACGGTGTCACATAACTTTCTCTTCTACCAACACACATACATATCCTCGACATAGATATTTGCATGTCCCTTAGTATGGTCAAACTTTCCTGTCCATTCCTTCCTAGTTTATTTAATGCATTCTTAGCATTCAGTGGATTGGGAAAGCGGTGGCCTTTTATCATGATAAGGGATGACTATGAGCTATTGATATTTAGTTGAATATTTTTTTCACCTCTCTACATAAAGATATCCTTTTTGGTTTTCATCCTTTATAATTTGACACTTCACCCTTCATGTGAGTAGCTACATAGTGTCTAGATGGTTCCCCAATTACACATGATCTGCTCACCAACCAATATGAAAGAATGATCATTGATTAACCACTATGTTAAGTCATTTTATGATTGTTTCCACAATACTTTGAAATAGTTCAGATTTATATTCAAACAAAGACCAGTAATTTGATCATGAGCTAGGAAAGAGATGCAAGTTGATTCATGCTTGTTTAAAGTTCAAAGGTGATGCATGTGAAAAAAGAAGAAGTAGTGAGATGTATATATGTCATTAGATACAAATAGGAATTATGAGTCAAGTAGGAATGTATCTAAGGAAAAAGATGATGAGGAAAGAAAGAGAAGAGAAGATATATCCAGGATTATAGATGAACTCAACCCAAGACCCTTCTACAACTTAAAAAAAAATCTTGCATAAATAACAACCAAAGATATACATTAAGTAAAGAAATATAATAAGGAAAAGATATTAGGAAACATGAATGTTTGATCTGAAAGGATCCAGAGAGGCCTAGGAATGACTCAAAATACTTAGAAGTACCTCAGGAAGCTCATAATGGCCTCAGTAGATAGAGAAAATGCAAATATTCAAAGTCCTCAAAAATCATCAAAATTTGCATCATTGTGAAGAGCACGTTGCAAGCTTTCCAACGACATAAATGGTTCTTCAAACAGAGTCGAGATGAAGAAGTTATGGCCAATCAAAGTTTGGTCAACCAGGTCAAAGTCAACTATGAAACATGAGCATTTGTACTGCTGACGTGAGCAGCTGACTAGGAAGGATGATGTCAGCATGACATACTGATCACCTCAACATGCCACATGGAAGTCCCACAGACTGCCACATGTTATACATATTTGGCATTTTCAGGCGTCCATTGGACCACTAAAATTCTACCACGTACCACCATCCAGGGGCCACCATGTGGCCCAATGATAGGCTGACACTTGACAACATCTGAACGTGACACGTGGCCTAGTAGGATGACCGACGGGGCAGATGACATCAATTCCACCTAGCAGTTGATTGGCTTAGACAAGAGAATTAGAGGGCGACACATGGGCCAACTACGAGGCACCACATGGAAACCATGGTTTTCCCAATGACAGTTAGGAAACTGAAAACGAAAAACAAATTATGGCCATCGGACTAGACATGGTTTTCCCAATGACAGTTAGGAAACTGAAAACGAAAAACAAATTATGGCCATCGGACTAGACGACGTCAAATTTGATGTTCAGTACAACGGTTGTACGATAGGGTAAGACTGGCCAATGCCAATTCCGACTACCAGTCTAACAGGACCCTGCCCATAATAACTTTTAATTATAACCATATATCAAAATAGGTCAGGTGGGGATTTGAACCCCGAACCTCCAAGAGCCCAAATCTTAACAATTTCCAAAGTTACCAACGAGACTACTAATCTGCATTGGTACTTTCGCCACTAGAAAATTATTTAAGCTCGCGTTTTTTCCAGTGTTGGGGGGCACGTGACAATATGATCGAGCATGAATTTCAATGTAGACTTTAATGAATTAATCACTGGTTGCAGGCATGAAAACTGAGACGAGTTTTCTAATGGGCCTGGGAGTACCATAGTCTTATTGATGTGTGGAGATAGTCATTTTTGGGTAATTCAATGCCACAAATTCAATGGTGTTGTTTGTTTTCTTATATGAGCAAATATTCTACAGCTTAATTCCTGTCTCTTTGGAGATAGTCATTTTTGGGTAATTCAATGCCACAAATTCAATGGTGTTGTTTGTTTTCTTATATGAGCAAATATTCTACAGCTTAATTCTAGAATGAGGTATAGTTATGTATTTTGCCAAATTATTTTGTTGAGTTAATAAAAAGGCCTACCCATTTGAGGGAAGGACCTAGAGACGTAGTACACCAGGGACAAACTCTATTAACAAGTTTTTCTTTCAGATTGATGCTTATGTATCCTTATTATTAATCTTTCCTTATTTATGGTTCACTTTAATTTATGCTCATTTAATACAATTATTTAATAAGTCGTATTAATGAAAAGATCGTGGATCATGTTGGCAGAGCAGTCATCTTTGACATGAATTGTTGAGTGTGAATGCTTACTAAGGCCAAGCATAAACAGAGTGAAGGAACAATTAATACTTTCAACCCAAATATTGGTCGTACATCCCAAAGGAAGAAAATGGATGAAGGGGAAAAACATGATGAACATGAGAAAAACTTCCATATGGTCTTCTATCGCATGTCAAAAATGATTGAGTGAATCTATGGAGACTACGAGAAGAGGATGAAAAATAAAGGGAAGAAAAAGGAAGCACAAGATTATGAAAATGCTTCAGTGAACCAAGGTGTTGGAGGAGACCCTCCTGAGCCTCCATCTCGACCATAAAGTTCTATCTCTTCTTCTTCTCATCATTCTCATCATCCTAATGCTATCCATAAAGCCTCTTTTGAGAAACCATTATTAAAACTTGACATATATTTTTCTTTACCTATGTTTAATGGAGATGTTAATCCTGAGATCTAGATAATTGGATCCGACAGGTTGAAGTATATTGTCGTGTACAACAGATTAATGAAGAGGAAGTGAAGTTCCAATTAGCCTCTCTTTGGTTGCAAGGAATTTCTCTCGTATGGTGGGAGAGAGGGATTGAATACATAAGCAAGTGTGGTAATCTTCTTTCCTCGTGGTCGGAATTTAAATCAACAATAAGGAAGCAATTTTATCCATTGGGTTATTTACATAAGAAGCAATTTTATCCATTGGGTTATTTACATAAAGCAATGATGGAATAGAAAAATTTAAGACAAAGTAAAGGTTAGACAATAAAAAGTTTCACGGAGGAATTTAGGAAGAAAACACTTGCACTAAACATTCCTTTAGATTCCTATGAAACTTTAATGAAATATATTGGTGCACTTCACAATTATATTGGTCATACTTTATTATTATTTAACCCCACCAATACTAACGAAGTTTGTGTGTAATCCACACACCTTGAAAGTAGATGAAAGAATGTTTAAGAAGATCCCACAAAGAGTCCTTTCATGTTCCCACATAATCAGCTTAAAGGAAGGTTTAAGAGAAAGGACAAAAATACTAGCACTACAAAGAAGGGAGAACGAAATCCATCTTGCACTCATTGCAAGAGCGATGGTCATGATGATGAACACTATTGGAAACTACATCCGAAGAAAATACCAAAGGAGTTTGGTAGAAAGGGGAAGACAAATATCATTTCTACAGTAAAACAAGATCTTGGTTCTGATTCAGGAGATAATGAAAAGATCACCACCGTTGGAGTACAATATAAAGGTTCCCTTCATGCTAGTTCAAGTTCCACTAATGAATCTCATGATGATGAAATAAAGAGGAATGAATTATTTCACATAAAGGTTATATCTACGCATACTAAGATTGATACTTTGTTTGATATGGGTTCCCAAGTTAACTTAATATCTAAAACACTTTTCAAAAAAATGGGCCTTGAAACAAAACCACATCCAAAGCCTTATCCCTTTGATTGGGTATGTGACAAAGAAAAACTTAAGGTCACCAAGTAGTGTAGAGTTTTATTTTCTATTGCTGCAAAGTTGGTTGATGAAGTTGATTTGGATGTTATTTCACTTGATATATGTGGCATAGTGTTAGTGAGTCCATATATTTATGATAGAAAAGAATTCTTCTTTCGTCACAAGAACAAATATCACCTTACTAAAGGAGGAGTGGAATACATTGTTCGAGCCCACAACATGAAGGCAAACACAACACTTGTTAGTGCAGGACAAATGAAAAGAATCATAAACACTAATAAGAGATATGTGCTCAGGGTTGTAAGAGAAAAGGATATTGGAACATATGACACCTTCCAAGGATGTGATCCTTCCCATAAGAAAGAATTAATTGATATTGTTTCTAATTATGATGAGAACTTTCAAGAACCAGATGGATTATCTCCTATGAGGGAAATCCAACATCAAATACATATTCAGTAAGATTCTCCCCTTCCTAATGTGGGCATGTAGATGATGTCGGTTATAGAGATGATAGAGATCAAGAATCGAGTAAAGGAATTTTTGGATTGAGGGGTCATCAGGCCCAGCTCATCTTCTTGCGGTTCTCCAATTGTGATGGTGCCAAAGAAGGATGCCACACATATAATGTGTCGATTATCGATCCTTAACAAAAATCACGATGAAAAATTGATACCCTCTTCCTCTTATAGATGATTTACTTTATCAATTAAAGAATGTTGTTTATTTCACTAAGTTGCATTTGCACAGTAGTTACCATCCGATCAGGGTTGCAGAACAAGATGCATGGAAATTTGCCTTTAAAACCAAATAGGGTCTATTTCAGTGGTTAGATAGGTCACTTGGGCTTTGTAATGCCTCAACGACCTTCATGCATGTAATGAATGATGTATTTAGGTCATTCTTAGATGACTTTGTAATTGTGTATTTAGATGAAATTATTATATTTAATGGGACTTGGGATGAACATGTACGACATGTAAAGCAAGTATTTGATACTTTGCGAAGGGAAAAGTTGTATGTAAAATTGCAAAAATGTGAGTTTGGAAAGACTGCACTAGTGTACTTATGTCATATTGTAGGAGTAATACAATTGAAAATTGATGCTTCCAAAATTGATGTAATTGTAAATTGTTTGGAGCCGGAAAATGTAACCGAAGTATGAAGCTTCTTGGGTGCAGTTCAGTACTAGATGAGATTCACCACAAACTTCTCATTTGTTGTAGCTCATTTGCATGCCTTGACCAGTATGAAGAACACTTTTCAGTGGGGAGGAAAGAAACAAAAGGCCTTCGACACCTTGAAGGAAAATATCTGTACAACACCAGTGTTATCATTGTCGAATATTAAACAACCATTTGAGATCAAGACGAATTCCAGTAGTTACACCATAGGTTTAGTATTGATGGAATATCGTAAGCCTATCTATTACCACTCTGAAACTTTTAACCAAGTTATTTTTAACTATCCTACATATCATAAGGAGTTGTATGCATTAGTTAAAAGTGTGAAAAAATCGAAGAATTACTTGTTATGGAAGGAAACAATCATACATACAGATCACCAGCCCTTAGAATATCTCCAATCACAAACCAGGATGAAAAAATATTAACATTACAAGTGGATGGGTTTTATTCAACAATTCCATTTGGTAATCAAGTATAAAAAGGATACAAGTAACAAAGTAGTTGATATTCTTTCTAGACCTCCTATTTTTTCTTCTATTGTTTTTAAGAATGATTCTTTATCTCATGATAGCTATGTTGAACAATATGTTGTTGATGAATATTTTAAAGATGTATTTGAGAAGCTAACCCATGGTTCATAGGTGGAGAACTATTTTCTGTAGGGGAACTTACTCTACCATCTTGGAAAGTTATTTATTCCTAAAAGTGAATGAATCCATGTAATACGAGGAGCTCACACTTCTCTTGTGTTTGGGCATTTTGGGGTAGGAAAAACCATGGCTCATATCCAAAGGTTTTTTTACTAGCCTCAGATGAAAGAAATTGTAACCAAGTATGTAAAGGGGTGTGTGATGTGCTCTATGAAAGAAATTGTAACCAAGTATGTAAAGGGGTGTGTGATGTGCTCTACTTCTAAGCCCACTAATATAAAATTGGGGCTGTACTCGCCACTTCATGTTCTATCTCATCTATGGGAAAGTATTTCCATGGACTTTGTAGGGGGTTTACCAATGTCGAAAAGGGGTCATGACTACTAGTATGTACTAGTGGATAGGTTTATCAAGATGTGTATCTTGATGCCATGTAAAAATAAGGTCACTACTGAGAAGACTGCTAATCTCTTCTTTCAATATGATTGGGTCCACTTCGGGTTGCCCACATCCATTATCTCGGATTGAGATACTCGATTCCTTGGAGAGTTTTGGAATTTTTTTTGGAGAATGATGGACACCAAGCTAAAGAGGAGTATGACTTTCCATCCAAAGACCGAAGGTTAAATAGAGGTTGTTAATCAAACAATGGTACATTTTCTTTGAGGCTATTGCAAAAATCATCCCAAGTTGTGGGATGACCATATACCCTATATTCAACATGTCGTTTGAGACATGTTTTGGATACTTTCCTAAGGTCCCTTTGGACTTCATGCATGGAAAATATGTTGATTCAAATGAAGAAAGAAATGAATACAGGGCCAAGAAGTTCATTCAAAGGATCCATCAAGTGCACCAAGTAGTCAAGGAGTAGTTGGAAAAAAGTCAAGCACAATATAAGGCTCGACATGACAAGCACATGGTTGATCACCAGTTCTAGTTCAGATACTATGTATGGCTTCACATTAGCAAGGAGAGGTTGAAGGGTGAAGGAAAGAAACTCAAACCTATTCGATATAGACCTTTCACTATTTTGGAGAAAAGGAGTACCAATGTGTTTTGTCTAGATATTCCACCTGATATGGATATTTACTTAGTTGTAAAAGTGGAAAACTTGAAATTTTTTTATCCTCCCATGATAATTCATTGCAGTGGGGAAGTTTCAATACCTTCAATTGGTGAGTTTCCTCCTGAGTACTTGGACAAGTTGAAGGAACATATCATCTTGGACCGAAGGATGAGGAATTCATGTAGGGGTGATGTTGATTATCTTTGAGTGGGATTAAAGGGCACACATCCAGGCAAGGAAAATTGGATTGAGAAAGACAAGGTGAGGGAAATATTCCCTCACTTACATGTTTATTGATAAAGGATTTTGGTGGTCCAAAATCTCTCAGTGGGAAGGTGTGATCCGAAAGGATCTAGAGAGGCCTAGGAATGACTCAAAATTCTCAGAAGTACCTTAGGAAACTTAAAATGGCATCAACTAATAGAGAAAAGGAATAAAATCAAAGTCCTCAAAATGCAAAAAAACTGGCATCACCACGAAGAGAACATCACAATCTTTCCAACAACGTAAACAGTTCATCAAACAGAGTCTGGATGAAGAAGTTATCGCCAGTCAAAGTTTGGTCAACCATGACACATCAACATTTGTATTGTTGATGTCAGCATGACGCCAACAACTAACTAGAAAGGATGACATCAACATGATGTATTGAGCAAGTCAGCATGCCATGTGGTAGTCCCACAGGCTACCACGTGTCAGGCATATTTGGCATTTTCAGGCATCAATTGGACTAGTAAAATTCTACCATGTGGCACCATCCAGGGGTCGCCACGTGGCCCATTGACGGGATAACACTTGAAAACCTCTGGATGTGACACACATATTAGTATGATCACCGACGTGGAAGATTATGGTAGTTCCACCTGGCAGTTATCTAGGTTAGACAATTCAATCAGAGGGAGACAAATGGGCCAACTAGGAGGTGCCATGTGGCACCCACGGTTTTCCAAATGATAGTTCAAAAACTGAAGGAGGAAAAAAATTCCAGCCAAGGGATCAGATGATGCCAGATCTGATGGCCAGTACAACGGTTGTATATATATATGCAAATAATAACCATCGATGACGGGTACGACTGATAGTCGTCGATTCCAACAGTCAGTCCAATAAGACCCTCCCTATAATATCTGTCCTGAAGCCTTGAGAAATATAGAGAAAATGCAAAATAATTTTATAACCTACAAATTCAAAATTAAAGGAAATATGCCTTATTCAATCCTCCTGTTAGATTCAAGCCTCTCCCCCATTTAGAGCATGAATATGAATAGGTACATAATGTATAAGAACAAGTTAAACAACAAGGAAGAAAAGAGGCTTCCTAAAATTGCTTCAAAATCCATTCATAACCACCATTGACTGAAGCGAGGATGGCATAAAGTTGCTTAGTATTGGATAAACTATTGGGGAATCATGGAAGACACCATTTTGAAGAGTAAGGATACTATTAAAAATATCATCAGATCAAAAGTTAAGGAGAAAATGTGGTGTGATAAAGAGTTAGAGGAAAGAAAATTAAGGTATTATAAGGATGTAATCAACCCTAATCTAGAAGATCAAAATTATCCCTTTGTTTTGACAAGTGTAAAGAAGAAAATAAGCATTGCTAAGATAAGTAAAAATTATAGAAAGAATTGCAAGTAATCTCTTACCCTCTTAAAGAAAGAGTGGGGTTAAAATTTATTGGATATATATATAGGGTGAAATCATGAAGATGGGTTACACGTTTGCTTGTTTTATGAGAAAAAAAACTGTATTTTCAAAAGTTCTTCAACTTTCAGCATACAAAAGTATTTTTTTTATTTAGAATTTCAATTTACAGTAAAACCAAAACTTGTGAAAAATTGTGTTAGCTTTCGAATGACTATTTTTCAAGTTTTTTTTATCACAATTTCATATGTCAATTTGACAATTGTTTAACAGTATGTTCCTTAAACATGAAAGGAATGATAATGAGTTACTTTTTTCTACAACAATGTA
>CBVK0100692218.1:0-11186 GCA_900067695.1 Picea abies | reverse complement strand
TAGATATCAGGGATAACAGTATGCACATCACTTTAAGAGTCTTGCAGGTTTATACTTCAAGGGTTTCATTGGGAACTCCTTCAAGGAGAAGGGTCTCTTGAGGCACTCGTACACTCCACTTCTCTAACACTTTACTCTTCATCTATATTGTTGTTCATTCATATTCATTTTCAGCCAGCATAACTTATTTAGATAGGTCAATTTCTACACTTATATACACTCTCTTCTTGCTGAAGATTCTTGCCCTAAAAGCAAGGGTTTTCTTCAATTTTCTTGGTTGTGTGTAGCTCTTCTAGCAAGCATAGCTTGCTGGTTTTGCAGGTTTCAAATCTGGTTGAGAGGACTCTTGGCTGCCCAAAAGACATCCACACAACACTAAAAGGCCCTCCAAGGGGTTTGGTAGCTATCTCTCAACCCTACTCTTCATTTTTCATCGTTTTGGTACGTTTTGCCTCTTTTCTCTTGCTTGTTAGTAGCTCACACTTGTAGGGGAAGAGGTGGTACGGCCCTCTTCCATTTGTGAGCCATTGGGGTAGTGTAGATCTAGCTTAGGGTTTCAATTTCAAGTTTTCTTGCTTCTTTTTTAGCTAGGATGTGAGGTTTTGGAGGTGAAGGGCACCTTCTCAACCTAGGACGTGGGGTAGAGGTTGTCTCTTGGTTGCTTGCTTGATTGGATAGTTTACTTCTTAGACTCTCTCTCTCTTTTACTTGTTTGCCCTAATTTCTAAACTCTCAAAAGAACTTAACCTAACTAAGCAAACTAAATTAATTGCCTACCTAGTTGGGAGAGGAATACCCCAATAGGTAAGGTTAAGTGGTTGATGATGTGATCTATGATCTATGGGCTAATGCTATAATTACTTTTGTTTTAGATCAAACACATAATCATTGTCTTAAGCCTATTGGAAGGCATAATAAGTAAACTAACTAGATCCTTTAGTTGCTTAGTTAATTTTCAAGTCTTTTCTTCATGCACATGTTTAGATTTTAAATGCTTAAATCTCTAAGTGCTTAAATAAGTAAATGGTTTATTTCTCTATTGCTTATATCTATTGGAAGCCACTTACTTAGGCTTGAATGTTGTTTAATGGTTAAGTAGGCAAACACACACTAAGTTTTATTTCCATCTCTTGAAGGCAAGTTGTCCTTGCCATTGTGATTTTTCTTTAATAGCAAGCTTATATGTGCATGTGATAACTTAAATCTTTTTCAGCCATCTTTATTTGCTTTACATGTGTTCACACTCCTAATTGCATAAGCTTGAAGCAACACATTTTTAAGCTCATAACAGTTTCGGCCATATCACTAAATCACACTTTAAAAGTGTCTTAAAATCTTCAAAACACTCTAATAATCACCTAAAAGTCTACCTAATCCATATATATACTTAATAGACTATTTAGGGTACCTTAGACCACCATCTTCACCATCTAAAACGGGGCTTGAGGAAAACAACGAAGGGTGTAGGCAGGGGATTGTCTCAC
Source organism: Picea abies (assembly GCA_900067695.1). NCBI lineage: Eukaryota > Viridiplantae > Streptophyta > Pinopsida > Pinales > Pinaceae > Picea > Picea abies. The sequence continues at coordinate 9,702 of CBVK0100692218.1, read as the reverse complement.
AACGCACAGGATGTGTCCTCTCCGGGAAGTACTCTTGTTTTGGGCTGACCTGTGAAGCTAGGGTGGCAACACTTATTGAGCATCCGACAGTTATTTGGCAATAGGAGGAGGAGGCTTTGGTGAAAGCTTAATAAAATTTGTTAACTCTTAAGAAAGCCTAATAACTAAACCTTGGACCTAATCTAATAAACACTTGGTGGGTTAAGTTATCAAGAGTGTGGGTAATCTTCATCAATCTTAATAACATTTGTGCTTAAACCCTCTAAATCTTCTTAAATGTGTTGATGGTATTGATATATTGATGATGATCTCATAATTGTGATGAATTGTTGATGTTGATGCTTTAATCTTTGGTATCCTGCACACATATAAGTAAAGCGTGGTTAGCTTGTTCTTGTATCATTTGTATCTTAGCATTTTTACTTGTAATTAATTGTATCTAATATTCTTTGGTTCAATTTATTCTTTTGTAATCTTGTAAGTAATCTGTAATCTACTTGTAACGAACAACCCTCTAACTTAGTTGACCCCTTGCCCAATCTTTAGGCACTAGTCTTAGTTGACCTAGGGAAAAGGCTTGCTTTACATGCTAACCCTTGCACCTTGCATTGTTTCCTTAGCATCATAGGATAGATCCCCTCTAACCTTAAGAAATTAAAACTAACTCCTAGAACTTAACTTTAACACACCTAGTAACTAAGGTCTACCCCCTTTGGCTTCCCTAGGAGTAAGCCTAGACAGAAGAGGTTCCGATCAAAGTGACAGCGTGGGTTGTGAACCTAGGCATTGTGCCTCCAAGGACACACTAAGTGAGCCAGACTTAGCTCATGTCTGCAAGTGTGTATAAGGACGGCAACATCTTTGGCACCGTTGTCGGGGATAAGTCATTTATCCTTGGTCCTAATGACTTAACTTAATTTTTTAAAAACTAAATAATAAAACCTTTTAGGCCTTAAAATTCTTTGAACCTAAGATTGGTTAGCTTTATGTGATTCTTATCTAAGTGGCGACTCCATTGAAAAAATCTAGCAAGTATACTACTAGGAGCAATTCTCAAGGAGTGCTTTACTCTTTTCTTGAGCCTGAACATATTTATAGGAGAAGATTAAACCACTTAGCTCCTAGGAGCCTACTTGAAGGTCTTAGGGAGGAAGCACTCAACGATATCCAATACTTGTTCCAAACTAATAATCAACCAACTGTTAATAATCCCATTAATAACACTAACGTCTAATGGCCACCTTTTTGAGTGCTTTGAACTTTGCAGCCATCCAGGGTTCCCCTCATGATGTTCCTGAGAAAGCCATTGATAAATTACCTATCTTCCATGGGAACAATGCTATAAGTGCCAGTGCTCACATCTCAAATTTTCATAGATGTGTTGGGAAGTATTGTAGAGGTCATGATGAAGAGGATGTAAAGATGACCCTGTTTGTGTATTCATTGGAAGGAAGCGCTGCTGACTGGTTTGAAGATTTTCCTACCAATAAGTTTAGCACCCTGAATGCAATATTGGATGAGTTTAGAAAAAGATGGGGTGATCAGAAAGAACATAGGTTTCAGTTGGGTGCACTCACCACCAACCATAAAAAAGAGAATGAAATAGTGGTAGAGTTCAATGATAAATTTAATAACTTGGTAAAGAGCCTTCATCAAGATGTCAAGCCCCCCGCTGCTGCAATTTTGATTTATTATATAGAATCTTTTGAGGGAGAAATGAGATATGCCTTACGAGATAAGGACCCTCAAAATTTGTCGGCAGCACAAGAAACAACTTTAAGGATTGAACGAAATATGCTTGAGGCTAGGAAGTCAAATATTCCTGGTTTTACTAGAGGGTCTTCTTCTCAGCCCTATGAGGAGAAGAAGAAAAATGTTGAAAATCAGAAATCCTCTAGTGATGGCATGAAAGAACTTACTCAGTTGGTTAAACAGAGATGGAAATCAATCATGCCAATCAAGTCAAACAGATGGAAGCTAACCATGCCAATCAGATTAATGCTTTGCAAAATAGATTGATCAGAATAGAGAGGTCTCAAAGTAATAGACAATAACATAAGCCAAATGATAAGTGGCCAAGGAGACCTCCTCAAAATGATCAAAGGCCACCAAATCCCTTTGAAACCACCAACCTTGTGGATCATCGCCCTATGCCTTATTGCAGACCTTGTGGTGAGTTTCATGAGGAATCAACTTGTCTAGTCTTCCTTGAAGAATGCAATAATGAATATGAAGACCAAGGAAATGAACAAGTAAACATGTGTAATGACAAGTACTATGGTGGCCATTATGATTGGATGGATGTAAATGATTTGAGAAGCCATGGAAACTTTATGAGTGGAATTGTTGATAAAGCTATAGAAAAGTATGGGCCTAAGCCCACACCCCAACAGGTTGCAGAAATGGCTAAGTTTAGAGGCATAACATACCAAAGGAGTGGAAACAAAAGTCAAGATAAAGGTCAAACCGGTGTTCCCAAGGTATCTCCTCCTAAGTCTAAAGAGCCAACTAATACAGATTTAAATATAGACTTAGGTGGATGGTTGAGTAGTGTAAAGATGTTAGTGCTAGTATCAGAACTCATAAAGATTCCTTCACAAAAGGAAAAGCTACTTAAAGCCATAGATGAGCCACCCAAGAATCTTGTTGAAAAACAAATAGCCACAGCTTACCAGGATGCACCAGTGATTTTACAGAATTGGGATAGGAAGAATGAAAAGAATTTGCCTTTCTACCTTTCCTTGCTTGTGAATGACAAAGTGTTACACAATTGCATGCGAGATTCAGGGGCAACCTCAAATGTTATTACTAAGAAGGTGATGGAACAATTGAACTTAAGAATATCTAGACCTTATCACAACATTTGTGCCTTGGACATTCAAACAATAGAAGTGCATGGATTGATTAAAGGTTTACAAGTATACTTAGCAACATTTTCGGACATCATGTTTGAGATGGATATTGTGGTAATTGATGTGCCGGATGTTTGGGGAATGTTATTAAATAGAAAAGCAACGGCAGACTTGGGTGGTAGTTTACAAATGGATTTATCTTATGCTACTCTCCCTACCCCAGATGGAAGTACTTTTAAGTTGAATAGGGAAGTGTATAGGAAGTATCATGTTGAAGATCCCAAGAAGCCCAAAAATGAATTAAATTGGACTGATGAAGGTCTTGGTAACTATGCCATCTTGTCTAATTCTATTGTGCCTTTTGAAGAAACAGTTAAAGATAATGAATTGGACAAGGTGTGGTACATGAACTTTGATGGTGCATTTTCTAGAACAGGGAAGGGTGTCGGAATTGTGCTTCAATCTCCAAATGGTGAAGTGTTGAAATTTTCTTATAGATTGGAGTTTGATGCAACTAATAACATGGCTGAGTATGAAGCTTTACTCCTTGGTTTAGAACTTTGCAGAGATAAGGGAATAAAATGTCTAAATGTCAAAGGTGATTCAGACTTGGTTATACAACAATTAAAGAATAAGTTTGCTTGCAAGTCTGAAAGATTAAAGGGATATAGGAGTGCAATTTGGAACTTAATAGATGACTTTGATGCTATAAATTTGATTGCATTTCCTAGAGAACAGAATTCGAAAGCTGATGAACTTACAGTAGTAGCTTCTACACTACAGCTTCCAGATAGTTTGATAGATGAGAACATTTCAGTTGAAGTAATTTTCAGACCCTCCATCCCAAATAATATGGATCATTGGCAGGTTTTTGATGACGACAAACAAATGGTCAAGTTTTTGCTTCACATACATGAATTTTCAGACTTAGACATAAGTATGAAAGAGGAAGGTTGTAATTACACAGAAAATGATGATGAAGTAAAGGCACCACCTAAACGAGTGGTTTCTTCAGAAAGGGATTTTAATAGACAGGATGGTCATAAGCAAAAGGATGAGTCAAAGAAAAAACTATGTGATTACCTGGAAATCAATATTGGAACTAATGAAGAGCCTAGATTGATAAAAGTAGGCAAGAGTACCCCTATAGAAGAAATGAATGAAATTGTTAATTTCTTAAAGGAATATAGGGATGTCTTGGCCTTTAGCTATGATGAACTCAAAGTCTATAGGGAGGATGTGATTCAGCATGTGATTCCTCTTAAGGAAGGTACTAAGCCCTTTAGACATAAGTTGAGGCAATTGAACCCCAAGTTAGCTCCTTTGGTCCAAAAGGAGTTACAGAAAATGTTAGAAGCAGGCATCATTGTGCAAACTAAACATTCTTCATGGTGTTCAAACTTGGTTGTTGCTAGGAAGAAGACTGGACAAATTCAAATATGCATTGACTTCAGGAACTTAAACATTGCTTGCACAAAAGACAACTATCCCCTTCCCAAGATGGAAACTCTACTTCAAAGGGTTACAGGATCAGGAATGATTTCCATGCTTGATGGATTCTCGGGTTATAATCAGATCAGACTTAAAGCAAAAGATAGGCATAAGACTACTTTCACTACTCCATGGGGAACTTTTGAATATCTTATAATGCCATTTGGTTTATCAAATGCTGGAGCCACTTTTCAAAGGGCTATGGATTATGCTTTCAGGGGGTTGATTGGTAAGTTGATTGAAATATACCAAGATGATTTAATAGTTTTTTCTAAGGATGGTAAAACTCACATTGGCCACCTTAGGCAAGTTTTGGACAGATGTAGAGAGTTTGGAATTTCTCTAAATCCTGCTAAGTCAGCTTTTGGGGTGACTGAAGGTAAGTTATTGGGCCACATCATAACTAAAGATGGGGTTAAAATAGACCCAGAAAGGGTGGAAGCCATTGGTAAAGTGCCTTTGCCAACGTCAAAGAAACTTCTTCAATCCTTCTTAGGGCAAACCAATTTTGTCCATAGGTTCATTCCTAACTATGCTGAAATCATGAAACCTATATATAAGCTACTTAAGAAGGATGTAAAATTTGAATGGAATGATGAAAGTAGACGAGCTTTTGAACAGATTAAGACTGCTATATGTGAAGCTCCGGTTCTCATCAACCCAGATTATGAGAAGGATTTTCAGATCTTCTCTTTTGCGTCTGAAGACACAATTGTTGGTGTGTTAATTCAAAAAAATGACCAAGGCCATGATCAACCTATTGCATATATGAGTAGGGCCTTGCAAAATTCAGAATTAAAGTATCCCATGTTTGAGAAACAAGCTTGTGCCTTAGTCAAATCACTCAAACATTTCAGAGTCTTCATCAGATATTCCAAAGTGATTGGTTATGTTTCTAGTTCCGCGGTTAAAGATGTGTTATCTCAAGTGGAAGGATTAGGCTCAAGGGGTAGATGGATTGCTAAAATCCAAGAGTATGATTTGGAAATTAAACCTACAAAATTGATTAAGGGTCAAGGCTTGGCAAAAATGTTCACAGAAAGTAATGAGAAAGCCTTGGATATGGTTAACCAAATCAATAATGAAGAATGGCATCCTAACTTGTTAAAACTTGAACAAGTAGATTGGTATACAGACATTATCTTCTAGCTTAAGAATCTAACTTATCCAAGACATCTAGTAGGACACAAGAAAAGGGCTTTGAGGTTAAAATCTTCCAAGTATGTCGTCACTAGAGATGGATTAGGATGGAAAAATCCTGATGGGATTGTCCTTAGATGTGTGGATGACATTGAGTCAAAGAAACTAATGGATAAATTCCATGGAGGGTTTTGTGGAGGACACTTTGCTGCTAAAACTACTACCCACAAAATCCTCAGAGCAAGATATTATTGGCCCACTATATTTTCAAATGTACATCAACTTGTTCGGAAATGTGAGCCATGTCAGCTTTTCACAAGAAAGCAGAAGTTAGCAGCACTCCCTTTGCAACCAGTAGTGATTGAGGCACCTTTTCAGCAGTGGGGTTGGACTTCATCGGGAAGTTTAGCAATAATTCAAGTAATGGGTTCTCTTGGGTTCTTACAACCATAGATTACTTTACAAAATGGGTTGAAGCCATTCCTACAAAGACAACAACTGAAAAGGTGGTGATGGATTTCCTTGAAGACAGAATCATAACTAGATTTGGGGTCCCATCAAAGATAGTGATAGATAACGCCAAGGCCTTTTGTTCAGCCGAGATGTCATCATTTTGTTTCAAGTATGGTATTATCTTATCACATGCATCAGATTATTATCCCCAAGGAAATGGTCAGGTAGAGTCAAGTAACAAAAACTTAATGACCATTGTTAAGAAAATAGTTGGTGAAAACAAGAAGTCTTGGGATAGTCAAATCAAACATGCATTATGGGCCGACAGAATAACAAAGAAAGCAGCTACTGGAAAGAGTCCTTTTGAGCTAGTGTATGGATTAGAGGCTAGGTTGCCAGTGCACCTTAGACTTCCTATTTATGGATCAGTTGAGGACACTTCTGCAGAGCAGGATGCAGTTCAGAACAGGGTCAATCAGATTATTGAGTTAGATGAAATCAGACGAAAGGCTTATGATCAGAATTGTAGAAATCAGAACAGGGTTAAGAAAGCTTTTGACAGGTCAGCCAAACACAGGGACTTCATTGTGGGTGATACAGTTTTGCTATAGGATAAAGACAGAGAGAAACCTAGAAAGCATGGCAAGTTTAACAGTTTATGGCTAGGGCCATATTTGATTAGGGAAATAGCAGGGCCGAATTCTTTTCATCTCAGCGATTTGGATGGTGAGCCAATCAACATTCCGAGGAATGGGCAGCAACTCAAGCTCTTTTACAGATGATGGGGCAACTTGGTGTCTAAATGGACATCCTCTGTAACGTATCCCTAACCTTTCTCCTTGTATTTCAGTTTTGTATTATTTCATTATTTATGCAAATATGTACTTAGAAATTTTTCATATACTTAGAAAATTTTTCTGTACTATAGATTTCATTTGTTGTAAAATTATGATGTTGTACTTTAGTTATTTCATTATGTAAATGTTGTATATAGCATTCATTGATTTTATCATGTATATATGTATTCTTATGTTGGTTATTGGTGAGCACTCTGTTGTAGGTGTTGGATTCTTGTATGCTCTTCGTCTCGAGTGAGACGATCAAACACATGTCCCCATGTAGAGACAGATGTTGACCGCCTCTCCAACACAGGTGGTCAATGTTATCGCACGGTTTTGTAGGAGGGGTTTGAGTAGGCTTGAGTCAAGGCTTAAAACCGGCATAACAGGAGCTTCCCCACCCACTGTCACCCGATGGGGGGCTCTTTCTATTTAGGAGGGCTAGTCCAAGGGAGACGTCCCTAAGCAATCTAGGTTAATGAAAGGCTAAAGGGTAATGGACCAAGTCAAAGAAGTTCCCTTTCACAGATTGCTGCCCAATAAGAGATAGTCAAGAGAAAAGTCTTCCACTGAATGGCACCTGTTTGCGAGACAAAACAAAGACTAGAATATATGCTGCGGTGGTTAGTACTTCAAGATATTAATGACTATCTTTATCATATATATGAGCAAGTGATTAGATATAATTATTGACGAAGTCAATGATTATCAAACAAAGACAAAATCACTTCTTCAATAAGTACATCAAGAGACAAGAGCATTCAAATGCTAAATATCAATCCTTTATATCATCACAATGCAAGTTTGCTCATAAATATAATGTTGCTGCGTCACCTATATTGTTGCTGCAATAGGTATGACGTCAGCCCTAGAGTTAAGTCACTTTGAAAGACAAAGAGTGCAACGTTTTGTCAAATTAGCTTATAGGTGTAATCAATGACTCAAGATCTATCAAATCAAGTGATAAAAGTCACAACATTTTCAGCCAAGCAAAGATCAAATAAGTGTGACGTCAGCCTTATAATGTTTCTGCATATAGGGTTAGGGTTAGCTAGCCAATAAGAGGACGTTTTGACAAATTCAACCAATAAAATTGCATGAAACCTCTATGGCTATGAAGAGATAACTCAACCGCACCTTTTTATCCAAGCAAAGTTTTATTTAGGGCAAAACGTTATCAGCACTAGGGTTAGTTCAAGTCGCTAGGGTTAGACGCTAGGTTAGTTAGGGTTTCAAATTAAAGTAGTTTGAGAAAAGTTTAAGGCATAAACAAGCTCAAGATCATTCCTAGACTAGTGCCTTGGGTTAATGGAGTCAATTGAAGTGAGACTAATGGTTTAGGAAGACTCAAACTTAAAGACAAGAGGGTTTAGGGTTTGATGGTGTTGCTATGGCAAGGCCATCAAGTCTAAACCCTAAGAAGGAAAGACTTACCTAGGTGTAGCTAAAGCTAGGCCTAAAGCTTTCTCTCCTCTCCTTAAGACTTGTTTGACAAAACGGCTAGCTTAGGAGCACAAATCTAGGGCTGAAAAGTGTTGCTTCATACAAGGCTTTCCAAAAACCCTAGAAGTAAACTCTAGGTGTAAACTTAATTAGGCCTAGGACGCCTTCTTTCTTCAATTTGTGCTTAAAACTAACACAAGATAAGAGGGAATCTAGTGTAGCTATGGCTAGGCTAAACTCCTTCAAATCAAATGGCTATAAGCTCTATTCATGGGGACATGAAGCCACAACCTACTTGTGTGTTGGCTCCCTAGGGTTTCAAGGATTAAGCAAGTAACAACAAGATAACAATTAATGCAAATGTTAAATCAGCAACCATTCATTCAAGAAGTTTTGATGAAAAACACTTACAAGATCATGAAGAAAGCAAAATCCAAATCCTAGTTGTAAACCTTCCAATGAATAAGAGCACCACTTGCCAAACAATAGCCTTCCAAGAAGTTGCGCCTCACTCCAAAGAGATAGAAAACCAAGAACAAGAGCTAAGAATGTATCTCTCAAATGAGAGCAAGTTATGTTATGATAAAATGAAGAGGCAACGTCCCCTTTTTATATGACCTTTTGACCTTTAATTTACAAAATAGGTCAACAAAACAACCGACAAGGCTGACAATACATTATCCAATTAATTTGTCACTTTTACATGCTAAAATGCCAAAAATGAGTTAATAATGAGACGTCAGGCCCCTTTAGGGGAGACGTTGGCCCTTTTAGGGCTAAATCATCATATTGCAACCCAGACGTTGGCCCCCCTGGGGCTCCTGCAGCCTGCTAAGTATGCAAAACAAGCCCAACATGCCGCCCTATGCTCCAGAAAGTGTCCAGCCAGTCCTGGGTGGAGTCCAATCTAGCTAGGTCAACGTCTCATCTGCAAGGGGCTGATCCCCATAGGCCAGGTCTCTGCCAAAACGTCCTGATGAGGGCGTCCTTCTTCTCCTCTGTGCAAGGGCTCATCACAACCCTGTCCTGCCTCTGCCATCCCAACGTCCATCTAATGGGCTCTTTAGCCCCATGGAGGTCCGAACTAATCATCTCCCCATTTGCACCGATCCTCTGGTACCTGTCCGCCAGGCATGGTCCTGCACATCAAAGACTACGCCCTCCAGGGGCTCATCAGTCCTAAACATCATAGCAATGTAAATCACATCTCATCATTAAAATTATCAAATATATGCATAACATCCCTAACAAATCTTCTAAGAACTCAAAGACATTACACAGACCCACTATACAAAGCTAAGGAAACCAAAAGGGCAACCTATTGGGCTAATACCCACAAGAAATGAAAAGTTTCCTCAAAGGGTTATTCAAACCATGTATAGTGATGTGTTGCGGTTTTAGGGATGTCTAGTCATAGTCAGACCTAGGGCTGGTGTCGTCTGTGGGTGCCTTTGTAGGAGGCGAGCTGTACCCGTCATGGATGC
>CBVK0100692217.1:0-5000 GCA_900067695.1 Picea abies | reverse complement strand
GCCCCACCTTCAAGTAGATGAACTAACCAAGATGGTGAAGTCCCTGTCTGCAGAGATGGAAAGAATGAAGGTAGAGAGAAGGCAAGCATACAAGGGCCCTCAGAATGTCGAAAACAAAGGAGTTTTTCGGAGGCCAAACAATATCGCTCCCCCGATGATGCAAAGAGACAGAGATGACCAGAAAACTCAGACCCCTTTTCAAAACAATTTTGTGGTTGAGGAAGAAGAAGGGGAAACAGATGAGCTGGATCCTGAAATCCATTGCTTCGGAGACACTCCTCCTTTTCCTCATCTCACCCAATCAGTATACGAGGAGTCCCTCATGGACAGTCAACTAAATGAACTGAGCAAAGGTGACAAGGCTAGTGGCAACCAAGGCAGATATGATCTGAGGTCTAAGAAGAGGAGAGTAGCACCTGATATTCCTGAGCGGGGAGCAGAGAAGCCTACCAATGAAATGGCGGACAGTCACAGAGGTAAGAAACGCCAACCCCTCTCTCCCATAGTCCAGAGTCATGCTCCCAAAATAAGAGAAATTCCGAAGCTTGCATCCTCCTTTAATTTTGAGCATGAGATTCAAAAGATTAGGATCCCGGTGCCTCTAACTGAATTAATTAAACATGAAGGGTTCAAGAAATGCTTCTCTGAACTTCTGCAATCCGAGAACCCATGCCTTCCCACAAACTCCATCAATTTACAAGATGAAAAGCCTGCAGTTATCCTAGGTCCTATGGTAGAAGACAGGAATGAATCATCCCCTCCCTTCTACACTTCCTTGAACATACATGATAAGGTACTGCACAATTGCTTGATGTATTCGGGGACTTCTCACAACCTCATGCCCAAAACTGTTATGGAGGAATTAGGGTTAGAAGTCACCCGAGCCTACCACGACCTCTATTCCTTTGACTCCAGAAAAGTTCAGTGTTAGGATTTATCAAAGACCTGGTCGTGACCTTGTTTCAGTTGCCCATGAAAAGTGTGGTCATGAATATTGTAGTGGCCGATGTCCCCCCCAAGTTCGGTATGTTGTTGTCAAGATATTGGATAAAAAGACTGGGGGGAACCTTGCATATGGACCTCACATATGCTACTATCCTAGTGTTTGGAGGAGAGCATAGAAGACTATACAGGGAAGCCCAACTGGCCTATATAATCAGCGATGAGGCCAACCCTACCAACCATCCCATTTTTTCCTTAGACACTGATTTAGGATCTAGTGTGATACAACTCACCAATGCTCTCGAACCTCCTCTTAAACTCAGAAAGCAACCCACCATTTCCCCTAAATTTCCTCCCTCCATCACCCTCGTCTAGAAAATGTTCTTTGATGGAGCCTCTTCCAAGGAGGGCATTAGAGCTGGGGTGGTTTTCGTGTCACCTGCTCAGAAAACCATATCTCTGTCTTACAAATTAGAATTTGAATCTACCAACAATGTGGCAGAATATGAAGCGCTCGTCCTGGGATTAAGAGCCGCAAAGGAAATGGGAATTTAGGAAGTAGTAGTTTTTGGAGATGCAGAGTTGGTGGTTCAGCAGATCAAGAACGCTTATCAGGCTAAGCATCCTCGACTCAAGATTTACAGGAATGAGGTTTGGGACCTTATTGACAGTTTCTTCTCAGCGTTTAATATTTCTTTCATCCCAAGAGAGGAGAACACCTTGGCAGATTCCTTGGCTACATCGGCTAGCAATTTCAAAGTACCCTTGCCAACCAAATTCAAATATATGTAGAGGTAAAATACATGCCCTCCATACCTGACAATGTCAAACATTGGAAGGTATTCAAGGATGATCTCGAGGTCAAGAGGTTCTTGGAGACTGTCTAGGAATTTTCAGAAATGCACATCGACCAAGACATCGTCTCAGAGGAAGAGCTCGATGGGGGTAATTTTTTGAATAAGATTGCAGAGTGTGACATTGTACAGCTGCCCAGCAACCATATTCCTAGAGGACTGGTTCCTTTGGAAAGGCTTTTTGATAGAAATGATGTGTCGTTAAAGGGAGGAGTCTCGGAGGAGGACGTTGGCACTATTCAGTGCAACATTGGGACCGAGAGTGAGCCCAAGTATGTCAAATTGTCAAGAAGTATGACAAAGGAGCAGAGGTCTGAATACATTGGACTTTTGAGAGAATTCACGGATGTTTTCGCCTGGACATACGAAGACCTCAAAACGTATGAAATTTCTGTCATCGAGCATAAAATCCCATTAAAGGAAGATGTAAAGTCGTTTAGGCAAAAGCTGAGACAGATCAATCCTATGCTGCTGCCTATCATGGAGAGGGAAGTGAAGAAGCTGCTTCAAGCTCAGATCATTGTACCGCTGAGATATTCAGAGTGGGTGGCCAGCTTGGTGCCAGTAAGGAAAAAGAGTTGGAGAGATCCGGCTCTGTGTAGACTTCAGAAACCTGAACAGGAGCTCACAAAAAGATAACTACCCCTTACCAAAGATGGAACATATATTGCAGAGGGTAGCAGGAGCTTCTAGGATGTCCATGATTGATGGTTTCTCTGGCTACAATCAAGTCTCTGTTCTACCTGAGGACAGAGAAAAGACGACATTTACCACTCCATGGGGGACAGTCATGTACGCCAAGATGTCGTTTGGATTAATGAATGCATGGGCAATGTTTCAACGTGCCATGGACATAGATTTTATTGGGGAAAAGGATAAATTTGTAGTCGTCTACCTGGATGACATCACAGTATTTTCAAAATCTGATAAAGAACATCGTTGTCATCTCAGGAAGGTTTTTCTGAAATGCAGGAATTTTGGCATTTCATTAAATCCCAAGAAGTCTTCATTCGCCATGCAGGAGGGAAAGTTACTAGGACACATAGCATCAGCGGAAGGAGTCAAGATTGACCCTAGCAGAGTTGAGGCAATACAAGCACTATCCATCCCAAGGTCCAAGAAGGAGGTCCAATCTTTCCTTGGTAAGATTAATTTTCTAAGGCGGTTTGTGCCTAACTTTGCGGAGGGGGTAAAGCTTATAACAACCATGTTGAAGAAAGGAAATGAAGTAAAGTGGACTTCTCAATCGCGACATTCCTTTGAGAAAATAAAGAAAGCGTTGAATGAAGCTCCTGTGCTTATCAATCCTGACTACTCAAAGGATTTCCTTATTTTCTCCTTTGCCTCACCTGACACGGTGGCTGTTGTTTTATTACAGAAAAGTGAGGATGGGCTAGAGCAGCCTATTGCCTATTTCAGTCGAGCATTGAGGGACGCCAAAGTCAGATATGACAATATGGAGAAGCAGGCCTACGCATTGGTAAAGGCCCTCAAGGCGTTTAGAATTTATGTCCTGCAATCAAAAATCATAGCTTATGTCCCCTCAGCAGCGGTTAAAGATATTCTCATTCAGCCTGACATAGATGGGAGGAGGAGCAAATGGATAGCTAAGATTCTGGAATTCGACCTGGAAATAAGGCCCACCAAATTGATAAAAGGTTAAGGATTAGCCAAGCTTTTGGCTGAAGCAAGCTGCCAAGCTCTAAGGGTAAGTTTCATAAACGAATGTTCAGGAATTCAGCAGGGTCGGCCGTCTGAAAGAGACCCTCAAAGGGAGCCCCCATTGGCTCGATGTCCTTGGTATAGGGATGTCATATATTTTCTGCAAGAATTGCGGCCTCCAGATGGTCTGCAAAGAAACAAAGCAAGAGCTCTGAAGCTCAAGGCAGTCAGATACTGCATGATTGATCAAGTGTTATACTGGAAAGACCCCCTGGGGGTGCTTTTAAAATGTATGAATTCCCAAGAAGCCGAAATGATCATGGATGAATTTCATAGTGGTTGGTGTGGAGGGCACCATTCCTGGAAGACCACAGCCCACAAAATTCTCAGAGTCGGGTACTATTGGCCCATCTTGTTCGTTGATGTCCATAGAGGAGTTAGAGCCTGTATCCAATGTCAAAAATTTGCAGGAAAGAAACAACTCAGGTCCTTTCCGCTAAATCCTGTGGTTGTTTCAGGACCTTTCCAGTAGTGGGGCCTAGATTTCATTGGAGAAATTCACCCCACTTCCAGTGGGCAACACAGATGGATCCTGACTGCTACCAATTTCTTTACCAAGTGGATCGAAGCTATCCCTACTAAGAGTGCTTCCCACATGGTAATCATTGGGTTCCTAGAAGACCTCATCACAAGGTTCGGTTTCCCAAGTAAAATTGTCACTGATAACGCACCCGCTTTCGGGTCTGAGCCATTAGCCAAGTTCTTTGAGCAGTTCAAAATCAAGCTGGTTCACTCCACTCCATATTATCCACAGGGCAACGGTTTAGCAGAATCCTCCAACAAAAGTCTAATAAGGATCATCAAAAGATTGTTGGAAGACAACAAGAAGGCCTGGCATTCAAAACTAAAGTTTTCTCTATGGGCCGAACGAGTAGCCACGAAGAGGTCTATCGACGTCTCTCCTTTCCAATTAGTCTATGGAGCGGAGGTTGTTTTCCCCTCTCATTTAGCCATTCCTGTAGTAAAGTTCCTCCAAGACCATCAGGAGGAGCCTAACGACATTATCAGAAGGATTCATCAGCTAGTGGAAGTCCAGTAGGTCAGGGAGCAGGCAATGGACAGAATTCAGGACCATCAGCAAAGAATTAAACAGGTTTTTGATAAGAAGGCCAAAAAGGAAGGATTTGGGACAGGAGACCTGGTGATGAAATGGGATGCTCCTAAGCAAGACAAGGGAAAACACGGAAAATTTGAAGCCCTGTGGATCGGGCCATTCAAAATCTCTGAGGTTTTTTCAAATAACACATATCGGCTGCAGGATTTGGAGGGCGAAGGAATTTTCGGCGGCCCAGTGAATGGGCATTTTCTTAAAAAATATTTTATCTGAGTCATCCATGGCTCCCATGTTTTGTAAATATTGTCCTTTCCGTTATTTGTTTTACTTTTATTGTTTCGGCTTAGTAAATGACTCCATAGCCCAACAACAAGGCACTGGAATTGCAAATGAGTCCTTAGAGCATCACGGGGACAACTCTATCCCCC
>CBVK0100692216.1:0-11187 GCA_900067695.1 Picea abies | reverse complement strand
AACCTTTGTCCCTGATTGTTGTGGAGAAAAGAGAAAGAATCTCTCTCAGAGAATCATGGTCTAGCTCAGGGGTGGCCAATGGTGAATTCAATAAGAGTGGTTGTGCCTATGGTTGGGAGGAAACAGACACCCATTTCAGGAGTTGCTCCACATTTTCTAGTTCTGATAAGTATTTCATACTCTGTGTATTACATTAGATATGATCATGAAATATCTGAGTTTATGATTCAGTCTTTTAGTATTTGAACAGTTATTAGAAAAGCTCTGTGATTTCTGTAAATTGTTATATCTATAGGATCTTTTGATTTATCTTAGTTTTGCTGCTAGATAATCATGATATGTGAATCCACGGGAGAGAGGGGGTATGATCGACTGAAACGCCTAAGCCATGCCAACCCTATGAAGTTTACCTTAGCATGAATGTTAAGTTTGAACCCCATGTGAGAAGGGTGTTTTTCCCTTAGACTATTCACCCATCTGATTGAGGGCTCATTCCCATGTCCGTAACCTAATTGCTACTAAAGGATTAGTGCTTAGTCTCTAGAATCTCCAAAGTATCCATGTGACCGGGGTCTGGGAACCTTGCGCTAGTCCAAAAGGGGATATCTCTTTCAGCTTCGGGACTTTGGGACTTGTGACTCCACAATCCTCGAAAGTAGTCGAAGGCCAAAGTCATGAATCGATGAGGGCCATCGATCTGGGGGTCCAAGGTAGATCTCTCTCAGTCGTTAGATCTGATGTAGTAAGGGAAGTGTTAAGCGCTTCAGTGAAGTTCTAATTTGGGAGAATAGGAGTAGTCTAGCGTCGAAACTGGACAGACACGTGTCCACAAATCCATGGTTATCTGGGAGCTCGGGTATTCGGTGATTTAGAAACGCATGAATTTTCCCCGGAGGTCGGCAAGCTAGAGTGAATCCTGGTTATAGATGATAGGTACACGTGGCAATAGATCCAACATGGTCCAGAAGGAAAGTCAGAGAATACACGTTGAACTCTCGAATGTCGAAGTAACCATGACTGTTGGATGAACAAGTACTTGGCAAGAAATCATGTGGTCCAAAGACTTAATACTCTAAAGGAATTTGGTCAAGGGTTTTCAAGATGTGAAAATCACCGAATTCACGAACGCCGAAGTAAATCTCGATTGTTGGTCGAATAGGACATGTGGTGCAAGATCCGAGAATATGGAGACTTATCTCTTTGGGGAATTTGTGTCAAGAGGATTCAGTAAGCGTCGAAGCCCGAAGCCACGAAGTAATGAGAATTGTAGATCTATGGATCTACATGGAATATTGTGGACCGTTAGATGGAAGGACAGAGTAGTATCAGTCTATGATGATGTGGCTTGATGACATCATTTGATGTGACGTGGACCCGCATTACGCGTGCCACATGTCACCCAATTTTGGATTATTCACATACCCATTGTGCCTGTTAGAGAAGGAAACGTGTCACCCCCTAAGGAGGACACATGTCACCGCTTGAACCTTTCCAAATGTCAATTGTTGAATCGTGCCCGCTTGGCCAACAAGGCTAGTGACATATCCGGGACTCTGAAAGGCTGGATAATTTCGGGGGTTTTGGGGCATGTTATAATTAGGATCATCCATCATAAAACATCGAACATCGAACATCGAAGGGCCAAGGCCACGTGGAGAGATTTTGTGAGTTTGGTAGTTTGGGCGTAGTGTGGAAAAGGGGAACATTCAATGGAAATCGTCGATCGCCAAACATCGAACGTTCAACAATAGTCGTCGATTGCCAAAGCATTGAGAAAGTAAGGATTTGACCGCTGATTATCAATCACCGAACAATCGAAAAGAAGGGATGTTCAATGTAAAGCGTCGATCATTGAATGGCTAGAGCCACGTGGCGATATTTTAGGACTTCATGGATTAGAGAAATGGTATGTTTAGTGTCGAACGCTGAATACTCCAACTGATAATGCCTGGGTATCTTCAGGAGGCCATAAATTACAGACTTGAGCTCGTATTTTAGTACAGTGGTGACCGATGGAAAGCTCATGACAAGTAGTAACCAACGAAGATCCATGATTTAGGATTTGACATATTTAGGATGAGCGAAAAATTGATGCCCCATCCATAGAAAGGGTACTTAGGGGTTGGGTGTGTTTCAATTAATAATCCTTTAACATGATAAAAAACTTAAATACTATAACATTGAATTAATATCTATACTTATTTACTTAATTGGAAGACTCATTTCCATATTTATAATATTTTTTATGAATATAACAAAGAATAACAAGATTTACATAGGCTCTAAACAAAATTATCCCCCCAAATGACTGGTACAAAATAAGCTCCACAAGAGCTATGGAAATACATTACATAGGCTCTAAATAAAGTTAGTGTACCCTAAATGGATAGTACAAAATAAGCTACAAAAGAGCCATGAAAATCAGTTACATGGGCTCTAAAGAAAGTTAGTACCCTGAATGGATATTACAATATAAGCTCCACAAGAGTCATGGAAATAAGTGAATACTCTACGTGATTTTGTGATTGCCTAATTTACTTAATGGATTAACTAATATTCTTTTTTTCACAAACACTTAAACATTTATCAACCCCAAACCACGATATCAAAAACTTAAAAAGATAGATCTAGTACCAAATCAGGGTTTTACATAGTATATGAATTGATAAACTGAGTGTTAGATCTTGATATACATCAAAACATTCTTAACCTCAAACTTTAACAACAAGAGCTTAACAAAAATAGATCAATCAATACTCATTGCATTATATAAAAACAAGAAAAAAATGGATCAAGCATGGAACCTAATTTTCTATTTGTAGTGAGCATTTACAAAAGGAAAGATAACTAAAATATTGGACCTACTTTTGTTTCTCTCCATCGTACTTGCTAAAATCCACTATGCCTACTTGAATAGAGACATCCAATTCAAAGGGTTCCTCTTCTCCTAGTCCTCATCAACATATTCTGGACCTAAATTCAACCCTCGACCCTGAAGATGTTTTCTCGAGCAACGAAGATCCATCGACCCAGTAATATCTAGATGAAGTGCTTTTTTATTTTGATTCTAGGAGTGTTTTATAAGATATACTATGGGAAATCGTTTGTATTATATTCCCTGCCTAAGTTAGTAGTTGATATTCATGTAATCATAGTTAGTTATCGACCTATTTCATCATTTTTTGGAATGGCTAAATTTTCGATATGTATGCACTGTATCTGTCAGTTCTCTCGCATATTTTATAAATAAAATTTCCCCCAAAAATTTTCTAATTGATATGTCCCCTTCTACAAATCAATTATAATCCACCAAATTGACCCCTAAGCATATTAAACAATACTTATAAATACCATAATAAATATGAACTAAAACACATATATACAATATCACTAAAACACATGTAAAAAATACAAAAAATGAGATACTTTAAAGATACATGGATATTAATCAAAAGACATAAGAATAATAGATTTAATGTAAAAAAATTTAAAAATTACATTTTCTATATTAGATTACATATTTATGGGCTTGATCTACTAATATTTATTTGATGTCAATTTCTATACAAAAGAAGCAATGTGTTTTATAAAATTGACCTCATAGATGAACTTGGTATCATATATATATATATATATATATAATGACAATGATGGTCAACTTGACAAATATTTTGAAATAGTGATTTAATGTGCATGTACTAAGGACATTTGACAAATTCTTTCTACCCACAATATTTTATGAAGCTTGTGAGAGTTTGTTCATATGTATGTGTGTGTGTATTTTATTCATTTTATACTTTGAAAAATATTTCTCCCTTCATCTACCTTGAAAATGGAATGTGAAAAATAGTTTTTGAAAGGAATTGAAATTTCCAAATTCTATCCTATTGATGTCCTAAAAAGAGTGTCATTTCTAATTTTTGTAATAATTGTTTAATTATGAGATAAGGGTTATGAGCAACTTAGTCAATAAAATAAAGTAAATGTTTTTTGTTTCAATAGACTTATATAAAGAACTTGAATCCATCTAACAATAATTAATATATATCATCAAACATAATCATTAATAAGTGTAAAAATTTACAATTTAATGTTAGTATGTAAAATGTTTTTAATTATAAAAAATTAAAACTCTATTTTTCTTCCATTCAAAATCAAAATCTTAAAAAATCATATCTAAATTCAAAGAGTACTTAATTATAGTAATGTGAAACTTAATAAGATAGTTTGAAAATATTTCAAAGATAAATATATTTAGGAAAGCTTATATCCAATATTTAAAATTATAGCTAAAGAAAATATTAAAGAAAATCAATGGATTCAAGATTATTTTTTGTTTAAAGTTTAATAGCTAAATGTTGATCTCATCATCATCTTTAATAAAGTAGTTAACAACATAATACAAAAAATAACTACAAATCAAGAAACCTAAACTACTACAATATTAGTAATTAAATAAATTAATACACAAAACAATACTACAACCA
Organism: Picea abies; assembly: GCA_900067695.1. Taxonomy (NCBI): domain Eukaryota; kingdom Viridiplantae; phylum Streptophyta; class Pinopsida; order Pinales; family Pinaceae; genus Picea; species Picea abies. Next base: position 6,700 of record CBVK0100692216.1, on the reverse strand, counting down.
AATAACTTAAGAAACTATAAAACCCAAATTTTTCTTAATCTTTTAAACTCATAATTTGAAAATTATAAATTTTAGATATTCCACATATAGATTTAAACAGAAACCCCGGCTTTAATTTCATAATGTGGGGCATTAGTCCCTTCTTTTAATTTTATGATTGTTGGTATTTACTATATCTGTGTATTGGATCCCATTATCTAATTTACACATATCTTAAATATTGCCCTTTACATGTATGTATCATGTTAAAAATATTGCATTCTTGGGTGCAATTTTTGAGTCTATCAATTTGTGTACTTCCTATCATATTTGGAAATTGTTTGGAGTTTGATAGAAAACAAACAATGATGAATGAAAGCCACCAATTAATGCTCTCAATTGCCACTTATAATAATATTTATATGATTAAGCGGCAAAATTCCTTCCTCATGAAATAAAGTTCAAAACTAGCCGAAGTGAAATGTAGAGACATTTATAGTTGGATTTTAACAATAATATTAAATAAAATTTTAGTAAAATTTGAACAAATTGTTAAGAAATTGAAGAAGTATGGTTCATAATTACACGTTATTGTTTAGTAGATTCACTAAATGTTTGATAACATTTTATTGATATATTAATTGTTTATGTTGTATATCATTCATTCTTACCACTAATATGATGTATTGACATAAATCAATTCACAATAATTTTATTTTTTTAAATAACAAGTTGTAATAAAAATAAATAAATTGCACATAACTAATAATAAAAAAATTGTTGGATGCAGACTGAGTCAGGAAGAAAGGCTATTTTTGGAGGAGAAGCATGCAAAAGGAAAAAGACAGTTGGAAGGAAAAACATCACGTGTCCATGCATGTAAGGCCTAACGACACTAGGGTTAAGGTTTTTGGGATGCATTGTAATGGCTGGTGAGCCGAAAATATAAGTAAGTTGTAACATACCCACTACCTAAATCATATTTTTCTGGTCTTCTGCTGGACTCGAACCCCTAATTAACCATGGAGGCCCTCAAGGTCCATTTACATCACATATTCACATTTTTGAGTTTTCCATAGTTCTTGGCCAGTCCAGTTATATTTACAAGCCGGGGGAAATAGGGTGTTACATAAGTGGTACTTAGAGGAGAGGAGAGACGAAGATAGATGCCAAGAGAGATACACAGATACAGATATATGTAGAGAGAGACAACATAGGTCACGGAGAGGAAGATAATTTTAAGGACTGTATGAATCATTAAGTTGGTGAGATAGAGAAGGCATGAGTGACTCGATCCCGAGGGTTAGATCGTAGGATGAGGAGCCTTGTACAATCTAGTCAACCTCACAGGGATCGTGGATCCCATGGGAAGGAATAAGAAATAAGATTGTAACCATGTGCGGCATGGAGATTTCCAAACTATAATAAAAGCCTTAGATCCATATCTTTGTGGACATAGCCCAAGAGCGGGTGAACCACGGTAACACTGTGTTATGTGACTGAATGAATGTGTCTTTGCGTCTGATTAGTTGATGAAAGTTGAATGAATGAAGTAACTAAGTAAATATAATATTCCACATGCATGCATAGAATGAATGTTATACTAGATGTTAAAAGAACTGAATAAAGGTTAAGGTGCAGATCTTGCTCAATCTGAGGTTGCAAACACTTGAGTATTGCAGCCACCCATAGAGCTATATTGGGTGATACTGCGCAGTACACTTTGTGTATTGCGTTCCCTTCTAGGTGAACAGAGGGGACGATAGTATTTAAGGGATTTTGTTGGGAATATTCTTAGTTATGAACCAAGGTCAATCTGTAATGGTCAATAGAATCATAATCCCTCAAGAGCAATAAGACTAGATAGAGAAAGGGAACAAAACCAACAAATGGTTTTGTTGTCGACTGATTGGAAGGAAATAAGATTGATCATATGAGATATATGGAGGAAGTATTAAAAGAATACGGGATCAGACGACCACAAGGTGAAAGGATGTGACTCTAAAGAGGGGATGTTGATATTGTGGACAAAGGCAGAGATCGAAAGCTGGGTGAAGACAAAGGAGCTAGAGTTTGCGTAGAAAGATAACAGAAACCTCAAGTTAACGTCGCACAAATATCTGGACAAGTACGTATTCACCGACTTGGATGAAGTATTTTTTTGTGATTTCCCACACATATTGTAGGAGTGGATCAAAAGATTGAAAGACAACCATCTGACAAATCGAATCAGACAATTAGAGTGGAATCTCGAAGAGATCGCGCAACTACAATGAGTTGATTATAAGTTTACGTGCGTATCAGATTTCTAATTAGACAACATTGTTGTCGGATTTATCACAAAGTTTGCAGTAGATACAACAAAGTCGTACAACGCAGCTGAACAAGAATTCTTGAAGGGACCTTGAGGTAGGTATATCAGATCATTATATACTTCCATTAAGATATTTCTATATAAAAAATGTGTAATGACAATGGATTCAGACAACTAAACTTCTCTACGTACATGAGAGAAGAGGGGAAGAACTGAAAAAGAAAAGGAGAAATGGAAGGAGAAGGGGATAAAGGAAAGAAGGAGGAGGCCTTGGACCCAATTATGATGGATAATGACTAGATCAAGCGAATCATGGTGACAACCAGAAGGACGTGCAGCGGAGTACCCTACCAATACAAGGTGAACACCAAGAAGATAGTCGTAGCCGTGAGGGAAGGCTTGGAAAGTGATGAAGAGGAGGTATAGGATCTTCGGGCTATGGAGAATATTGAGGAAATCCTACGCGTGACATATGAGAGGAAGAAGAGAGGTCCAAGAGAGGAAGTAGAAGGAAACACTCATATCCATATTAGTGTCAGTGTGGAACCCATAAACCCATGTGCAACTAATACACCAAGAAAAACACCACCGTTTAGACAACCGAATTTCAGGAGAAGGAAGACTACAGGAAGTACATCTACACAAAGAACAAAAACTGGGGGAGCCAATTCAGGAAGCAGTAGTCAAATATATACACCGCACAGAGGTACTAGTTCAACATTTAAGATGGCGAGACATGACCCAACCATCAGGTTACCAGAATTCAAAGGAGAAGCATCGGAGGACCCGGTGAAGCACATGTTTATCTGTGAAAATATTTGGGAAGAAAAACAGATCACAGACGAGGAAACTAAACTTGCACTGTTATCTATCACATTAGGAGATTGTGCAGTAGATTGGTATATGATTTTAGCTACAAATATTCCACCAGGGAAAACCAGAATGATTTGAGATATCAATAAGTTGTTGATAAATGAGTTCCAGAAGCTGAGTTCAGAAGACTAATACATGAACTGGATGATAGAGATTAGACAGAAACTAGGATAATATGTATGGGAGATTGATCAAATATTCAAATGAATGAAAGGAAAGCTAAAATATGTCATGACAAATATGCATCATAGGCATATGTTCGCCAATTCACTATTACCACACTTGAAATATCCACTACGACAACAAAAGTTTCAAATGCACGCAAAGGATATGCAAGCATCCATACAAATGGAAGAGAACCAATATCAGAAGACATATCCAGCCATTGAGGAGCTGAAGGAAGATATGAAGAACTTAACATTCTAGCTAAACCAAAACAATAACAAGGACAAAAGAGAAGTCGTTTGGTGTACCACATGTAGGACAAAAGGACACCATAGGAACGAATGTTCAACATTCGTGCAGTACATGGCAGCAGGAATGAAAAAACCATTACCAACAAGAGGACTATGGTGTGAGATATGTAAGAAACAGGGTCATGATCCATATCACTATCCAATGATGTAGAACTACTATACAGTGTCGAAGAGCTCATATTGCAACTTTTTCAAGTCATTAGGCCATGATGATAAATATTGCAAAACCATGGAGTTGATGAGGGAAAGAACATCAGATGCATACAGGATGCAAGTGGAAATGATGGTTGGGCAAGCCACAGCTCAGTTTAATCAAGTACCAACCCCATACAACATTGTGCAGTCGTAGTACAACACTGCACAAGCACACTATAATACCGCGTAGTATAACCTGTTGCATCAGTATAATGCACTGCGAGGGGATCGATCTGGCTACAGAGGTAGAGGAAGAGAAAGAGGAGGATTTGGAAGAGGTAGAGGACTAGTGGTATGTCACAATTATCAACAACCAAGACACTATTCAAGAGAATGTCCACTTCCACCAACGATATGTATGTATTGTCACGCATCGGATCATGAAACGGAAGAATGTCCTACGCTATTAAGGAAGATCTAGAAAAAGAGGAATCAGAACAATCAGAATGTTTAGTGGATTTCAAAAGAAGTGTGGGATGATGGAAGAAACATCAACATAGTTACGTGCAGAGGAGATAAAACAGGAAACGACGTAGTACGACAAGATCCAGCACAACACCAATGGGTCAAGAAGAATGCCAAACCAAGGAAGCAGTTAGAAGCGCAGAATGAGAAGGAGATATTCAAGCAATATAGACAAGAATTCTTGAAGCCAGACATCGCATCCAATACTTGAGTACATGGATTGCACCACAAGAACACAACACCATGCAGAAGAAGAATCTGGTAATCAAGGCTGCAGATTACCAGTTGATTGCGGGACACTTATACAAAATGAGTGCAGATAACATCTTGAGAAGATGTGTGCTCGAACATGAAAGAACTAGAATTTTAGCAGAAGCCCATGAGGGAATAGCAAGAGGACATTATGAAAGAAAAAATACCACACAGAAGGTATTGTGCGCAAGACTATGGTGGAGGACCATGCACAGAGACTCGAAGGACTACTGCCAGAAATGTGATGTATGTCAGAGGATTGGTAAACCAAATAGAAGGGATGAGATGCCCCTACAACCACAAGTAAATTTGTAGGTATTTGAAAAATGGGCAATATATTTTGTGGGACCAATTAACCCACCAGCAAAAAAGTTAGGAGTGAAGTACATGATCACCGCGCTAGAATACCTGACAAGATGGGCGAAAGCAGCATCAGTAAAATATTGTAGCGCAAAGACAACAACACACTTCTTGTTCGAGCAAGTGATCACTAGATTTGGTTGCTTGAGGATTTTGATGAGTGACCAAGGCACTCACTTCATTAACAATACTATTAAGGATATGACTGAGGAATTTGAAGTTCATCATCAAAAGAGTACACCATATCATCCTCAAGAAAATGGAACAGTGGAAGCCTTTAACAAAATCCTTGAAAATGCACTGACGAAGATCTGCAATGTTAATAGGGATGATTTTTACTTGAAGATATCAACGCTATTGTGGGAATACATGACCACATGAAAGAAATTGACAGGACAAACACCACTCAGATTAATGTATGGACAAGAAGTTGTGGTGCCATTAGAACTTTTGGTACCTAGTTTGTGCATAACAACAATTACAAACATGAAAGAACGAGGCGTAGTGTAGGAACGGTTAAATCAGTTGATGATCATGGAGGAAGATAGGATTCTAGCAGGGTTTCACCAAGAAGTCTAGAAAACAAGGGACAAATCTTGGCATGACAGAAATATCAAGAGAAAGAATTTTAAGGAAAGAGACTTAGTCTTGGTGTATGACAACAAATCCCTTCAGCACCCAGGAAAACTTAGAATGCATAGGTTAGGACCATATTAAGTAAAGACTGTCACAGATGGGGGAGTTGTACAATTGAAGGATTTAGGAGGAACAAAACTCAAAGGGATGATCAATGGGAGCCGAGTGATGTTGTACAGGGCCAGTCGACCCCCAGGCACTTAAAACACACACACACACACACACACAGAGGAGATATTGCGCCGAAAAGATGAACATTTAACAAAGGCATAGGGCACCGAGAAGAGAATGAGCACGCACACTCGGGAATGCCATCACGATGGAGGAAAAGGCCAATGGTCACTAAAAGCAGGAAACCACGGGAAAGAGGAAACAACGGGAAAGAAGGATATGACAAATAACCGCTAACAGATGACGACTATCAAACTTAAATAACAAAACTGAATGACGGGACACCTCATTAATCGTCCCAACTAGTGACAGCAAGGGAATTCAATAGAAAGTACGCAGGAAGCGTCGGTTCAACTAAAATGAAAATGGGGTAACGTCTCCAAGAATCTTCACAAAATTCCTATATAAGCTAGTACACGGGACTGGGAAGGTTATTGTGCAATTGAGAAAAGCATAAGCCATAGAATATACAAAGCCGAGAGAGAATGTTGCAGAAGTTACATAGGCCACTTCGTTCAACAAACAACAACATGAACACCATGACACCACCCAAACAGGGAAAACCAAACCAAATTGACCGACGACCTCGAAGCAATGCCAGATCCTCACCGCAAGCACAGGGAAGAGAACACCAACCACTTCAGCCTCCAAAAGTCGTCAATGTGGATGAAATCCCATCACTAGATATGAAACCAGGAAGCCCCACACCTATTGCAGAGGAAACCCAACAGACAACACCAGTGGGCATGGACATGGATGTACCAGAAGGGGGATAGGGAAAACAGGCTGAGGAAGCAGACAAACATTTGCACTCCAGAAACCCTGAATAACACCTATGAGTTAATGGGACGGTCCCAAACTAGAAGGAAATGACCGCACCATAAATATCACACACAACCACGCTGGAACATCCATAGGAGGGCACATTGGAAGATGTCACCGACCAACCAGACGAGTATGCAGAAGAGCGAACAATGGA
>CBVK0100692215.1:0-11187 GCA_900067695.1 Picea abies | reverse complement strand
CTACCAAATTTATTATGAAGTGGTCATTAATTAGTGATGTTGTTACCGAGGTTGCTAATAGTTATTTTGAGTTAATGTTTCTGTAAAAGAAATCTAACTCAAGCTCATTTTACTGTGCAAAATAATAGCTCAAGAAAAATCTGGCGAGCTTCGTTGGGACAACCATGAGAAAGTGGTCATTCTGTGGGGACACTATGAACCTCTTTGCTAGGGAAGATCAGAATTAGAATTGATCTCGCTCCTATTGGTATTACTCGAAATTGTTGGATAGAGAAAACAACAAAGTATGGATATCAGGAATAGTTCTCACCGTATGTGTTCCAGAAGTCTTTGAGTGCAAGAACATCGTCACTTGGTGTGTCAATAAGTTCATTCAAAACAGAAGAGTTAATGCATTGTAGAATAGTTCTCCTATCCCATTGGCACCTTCAATATTTAGAGAAATGTTGAAATTGCTAGAGCGAAACCCGATCTATAAAGGAGAGGAAGCAAGAAACTTCCTAAAAAGCAAGAATAATGGGTTAGAGATTCTTCAAGAATATTTGCATGACCCTGCCACGATGCCTAAATACATATCAAGAATTGGTAAGTTCTTTAAAAAAACCCTAGAAGGAAATTGCCTGGTTATTTACTTGAATTATTGGCTATGATTCTACGAAAACAATTCCTCGACTGGCATTGTACATATTACATTTCGTTGTTCATGAAAATGCTATCTTCGATTGGGCGGAGATAATCTCGAATGAAATCACTGCACAACTCACTAATTTCAAGTTTGATAAAAGGTTCCTATCTCATTGGCACCTTCAATATTTAGAGAAATGTTGAAATTTCCAAAGTTGAACTTCGTCTATAAAGGAGAGGAAGCAAGAAACTTCCTAAAAACCAAGAACAATGGATTAGAGCTTCTTCGAGAATATTTGCATGACCCTATGACAATGCTAGAAGACATATTAAGAATTAAGGTACGTTCTTTAAAGAAACCTATAAGGAAAGTGTCTAGTTATTTACTCGAATTGTTGGCCAGGATTTTACAAAAACAATCCCTTGACTGGCATTGTACATATTTCATTTTGTTGTTCATGAAAATGTTATCTTTGACTAGGTGAAGATAATATCGAATGAAATCACTGCACAACTCACTAATTTCAAGTTTGATAAAAGGTTTTACATGTCATCTTATTTGATATTTTCCATTACATATTGTCAAACTTTTGAGGGCTTAAACATTGCCCGGAGAATTAAAATAAAGGTGGACCATGTGACTATGTGGTAACAAGCTTTATGGAGGCAGAGGGCCAGCCATCACTTTTATGAGGTGTATTCAGATTTTGTATCTAAATTCAAGAAATTGTTATTTGGGGAAGACACTTTGCGGTTATCATTGGAAGCTGCAACTTTTCTGAAGGGAAGAGGAATTCTGGAGAAAATGGAAGATCATAATGTCATCCGGGTTTTCTACTCTATTGAAAATCCTATCTTCCTTCCCTATTATATATCTGATAAATTGTTTGTCATTGAAATCCTATCTTCCTTCCCTATTATATATCTGATAAATTGTTTGTCATTGAAATAGCCCGATAATATAAATTTTGGTTCCATACTTTGTCTGAGAAAAGGAAAAAGCAATTCATACCTCTCCCATGGAAAGTGGTTGAAATTCTTCTCCATGGAATTTTCAAACTCAATGAATATGCTTCTTATTTTGAGAATTCTGACCTAAAATTTGCAGAAGAAATCAAAGGTTTCAACCTGAATCACCTTTTTATAATTATTTGCTTTCAGTTGGGCTCAACCCTACAATTTTAAAATCAGCCTTTAGTAAAGAAGAAGAAAATGACAGTCACCATCCTAGTGATCAAGAAGCCGACGAAAATTCTGAAGACATAGAAACTGTCATAAGCACAATAGAGCATCATAAAGAAAGAGGTAGACCCTCGAATGATAAAAGCGTCCAATCACCAGCTGTCTCTAGAAGAAATTCCTTGCCAAAGGCAAATCTGCAGCCAGGAACATCCCATGCAAGAAAAATGCAAAGCAATAATTCAGGAGATGATGAAGACATGAACCCTCCTAAAGGGAGCCTGGAGAATCCCCATAAACTGAAGGTCAAAAGAAAAAGAACCAATTCACAACAGGAAGGGGATGAGACACATGCTCATGAAGATGACTTATTATTGGATAAAATGGACCTAGATGTAGATATTGAAAACATTACTTTCCCAGATGTAGAAGTATTAGCTCGAGAAAATTTACAGCCTGTCTTCGCACTCATGATCCAAGACGAAACATTTTCTGATGAGTAAACATTTGTTGTACAAAATGCATCTTTTGACAAGGAATCTAAAAAATTAGTTTTCGAAAGAACTACAAAGAGTAAGAGCGGGAAGCTATGGTCTACCATTGACACATAGGATATGTTACCTTCAAAATTATCATCCATTCATAGAGTTAGAGGAGACCCACTTGATGTTTCAATTGCACACATGGAAGAAGAGAATGCCCAGTTGAAAGAAAGAATTAAAGAATTGGAGGCAGCCCTCGTGCCTCCACCTATTCTGGCTTCTCATGTTGTCGTGATTCATCCTGGAAAGGGTCTTCAAGAAAACCTAGAATCAAGTTCGAGGGTCAAAGGAATTTCCAGTTTAATCACGGCCACCCGACATTTTGTTGAAAAAAATATTAGGAAAAGAATGTCATTAATTGTAGAATTGTGGGAAATGGCAAAGAGTTTTGCTTCTCTTGGTTTAAGAATTCAAAATACCAAAGAATATTTAAACTCATATTTGAAAAACGATGAAGGTTTCTATACTGATGGAGTTGTGATGTTCACAACTAGAGTTTCTCCAATGATAGAGTAGATGAGAAAGCAAGAAAATCTACCTTCTTCGAGCCACATCAAACAATTGAAATCATGCTGGATAGAATGGATTAATGTATTAAAAGGTTTGATAGCCCAATTAACTCACTTAACAAGGAGGGAAAATGAATCATACTTACAAATTCTTGATTTGGACATCATTGGAACCAACATTGAACATTGAAGTCCCAGACCCTAAGTATCTTTCAAACTCTATTCTCATGACTCAATAGGGTTTTGAAGAGTAGATTGAAGAATTAAAAAGGACATCGGCGGAAAAGTTCGATAATATGATGGAATTTACACATGATGACATTGACGGTTGGCTTGTCTAATATACAAATAAAAATGAAGACATTCAAAATATATTACAAAATTTGTCTGATGATCTTAAAGAGATTGAAAAGGAGTTGTTTAATATTAAAATAAAACAAGAAGTAGCAGTTGCTCCATTAAGGGATTTTATTCAAGAATGGTTGAATACCTCTATTGCCAAGATCTCTGAATTCCAGCGGAGGTAGTTATGCCCGGTAATCCAACCGCAACCAACAAAAATATAAAGGAAGGAGCAACAAGCAAACAAGGGAGAGATACCATCATAGTAAGTACACATTGGTCGCATGCTTCTTTCTTTATCAATTTTCATCCAGTTATTCTTCTTCTTTAAATAGAAAAGTTTAACCGAATCCTGATAATGTTCTCTTTCTCTTCTTTCCAGATTTTGTTGTTCGATGTTCACCCACCTTCTTCTTTCTATGTTTTTCCTTCTTGTATATGTTTGTTTTATGGTCCGCGGGAGCCCCAATCCCAGTCCTTTGGACAAATACCTTTAAATTTCAACGCATTGTAACATATTTTATTATTTTTGAGAAATCCCAAGAGAACTAATTTGGGATCAGTTTTGACTGTATTTTATAACTCTGAGTACTGAGTATAAAGTATTTGAAATTGATTCACCGTAATCTTCTTTGGAGCTACACAAGTATTTACTCTATAAAAGTTCGCTTATGTGTATGGGCCATCTTCTTTTATTTTATGTGATCAACAATCTTTATTTTCACTATGATGGATGTGAGGAAATTTTGTTTATTTTCTGCAATGTGTGATGTGTGAGGTTCCTGGTCCTTTCTCAGGAGTTCTCTAAAAATAAATCTTTTATTTTTTTACATTTTAATTTTTCTTTGAGCATAACAGATTGGACTATCTTAAGGTCCTATATTATCTCTTGATCTAAAGTTATTAATAATATCAGAAGCCAAAGAAGAGTACCACCTCTATAAAAACACAGGAGGATTAATATCCTCATGAGGTTGTCATTTCAATCCTTACAGATTCAAGCGTCAACAGGAGGTCAATGACATTGGGGGGTCCTTAAAACTCTGTGATAGCCAACAAAGCAACTGTTGTTATGTGTTCTTGGTTTTGTTATCTCACAATCTGTAGTTTGGGAAAACCCCAACCCAATCCACGAAAGTGTGACAACTACGAGAGTACCTACCCACTGTCACCTTAGATAGAGACTCCTCTCGCTTTAGTGATGATAAATCACCACAAGGGGGGAATCTCAGTGACCCTAGGAGGGTTGAGATGAAAAGTGAGATGATGATGATGAACACCCCTATAAGCCAAGATTGGAGATGGAAGAAGGCTTGAAGAGGAGTCTTGTAAACAGGTGAATGGTTGCCAAGTGTTGTGGACTTATTTTATAATTATAAAGGTTTATTTCTTATTTGTGCACTTCTTTTTCTTATTTATACAGTTTACTAGAATGTTTAAGTTTATTTATATGTTGTGAAGCTTATAGCAATAAATATGTGTTTAGAGAGGGTGGTCATGACCTTTTAACACTCATGCATATTAGTTATTTGACTTCTTCTTTTGTTTTTATTAATTGTGTTTCAAAGTAGAATGTGAGATATGTCTTTTTGTGGATGATTGTTAAATTAAAAAAATAAATATAAAATAGTTTATTTATTAATTTTTAGATGAATTTTTAAAAGTATATGTAAGACTTCATGTTTATTAAACATTTATATCCATATTAAAATATATGTCTTTCTTGAAATGTTTAATGTCGATAAGATAAAAAAAAACTATTCAATTTTTTAAAAATTATGAAATAGTTTATTTATTAATTTTGAGATGATTTTTTGAAAGCTCAAACATAACTTCATGTTTATTAAACATTCATATTATTGTATCATTATTACAATTTTTCGTATTATGTTGTATTTTCGTTATTATGTTTGGTGTTGATTAATTGTATTTTTTGACATATTTCTATACATGACCCATTTTAAGTGTTCGTTCTTTACGGGTTTTTTTTAAACACATATTAAAAGAAATCGAACTCGCTTAAGGACAATCAATGTGCAAATTCAAGAAGAGAATAGGTACTTGAAGGGGAAGGTACATGGGTTTGAATGAAACATAGAAAAGCTATAAAAGGACCTTGAGACCTCTACAAAATTGTTGTCTTTGCTAAATAATTATTTTGTTGAACGTCAAGACTCCCTCGCCATTGTTATGGCAGATTTGGATAAGCGCGGAGTTTAGTTAGTGTAATTGGGAGAGAAGGTAATTCGATTGGATAATTGGCAAGATGAGAGGTTCACTTATATAATGACTTGGTTACACTAAGCATTGGTAGAGAAGGAGGAGGCATTGGCCAAGCTATAGGTAGTTTTCCAAGAGACCAAGGAAGTAAAACAACCTTCCATTACTACTACATAAGCCAACACCATGACCAAGATAAGTATGGTAAGCTCACCTTCCTTAAACCTTTCTCAAGAGCTCTTGGGTGATTTTGAAAAGCATACTAGAGGCATTGGTTCCAAGCTATTAAGACAGATGGGATACAATGGTCAAGGGATAAGTAAGAGGATTTAAGGAATCACAAGCCCCATTGTAGTTGAACCAAGGGTCAAGCATGAAGACCCATGTTTCAGTGGCATATAGGAAAGGCCATGACCACCAAGATCACTTTTGTGAAGGTGAAAGATGTTTCAAAATTTGTCTGCTCATCAAAAGAAAGAGCAATAAAAAATGAAGATGGTAGCACACTACCACTCCACTGTTATAGTGGTGGATTGCAGAAGTGAAGAGATGAGGAAAGTTCAGAGGTACAGCCTACTCAAGCATTGAGAAGAAGTAGTAAGCAAATCAGCTAGAAGAAGAAGAAGAAGACCATGGCGTATGCATTAGGAAAGACCATCCTCATTTTTTATTGTTGCTAGAAGAAAGGCCATAGAGCTGACTGTCGTTGGTATTCCCAAGTATGTTCCTCTGCGGGAAGAAATGTCATCTCGAGGCATCTTGTTGGGAGAATCAAACCATGTGCCACAATCCTGAATGATTTGAGAGGGAGAATGGCGAGGATACTTATCCAATACAATAAACTCAAAAGGATATGAATAAAAAGAAAATGTTAAGCATTCCATGCATCACTTAGAATTTTTGCCAGCACTGCAAGTTGAGTGGATATTGGGAAGCAAAGTGTTGGAGAATTTATCTAGAGCTTCATTCCAAGAATTGCACAACCAAGAGAAGAGTGTGGAGAGAGAAGACTAAAGGGGATGAAGAGCACCATGCAATTCCAACCCAAGGAGTAGAAACTATTTGGGGATTTATAGCAGCACAAGAGGTCAGTTTCACCAATGAAGTGGATAGCAGGTTGATGCCCACATCAAAGGTATCCCTAATCAAATTGTTGCCTTCAATATAGCAACATAATACTCCCTTCTTGGAGATGTGTTAGAGATTGATGCGTGGAGGTCAATGACATTGGGGGGTCCTTGAAACTCCATGACAACCAACAAAGCAATCGTTGTTCTGTGTACTTGGTTACTTCATTTGTTGAATGCATTCCTAAGAATTGTGTGGAGTAGTAATTGTTTACCCCCATGCCTAGGGGTAGCTAGAGGAGATCATTTCTTATGGCCTGCAATGGAGATAATGATCCTGACCATGATGATGATTAGCATGTCAATGATCCTGACCATGATGATGATTAGCATGTCCACAGATGGCAGCCCAACAACACCCCCCTCATTTTCCTTTTGCAGTTATAGGTCAACCAAGTCTCACCACATCCAAGCAACCTAGTGTGGGTGATGGTACGTTAGCGTCACCATGAGGTACATTAATCCTTCTTTCATGCAAAGTGTTGTGCTTAATTTATTGGGCATGTGGATGAAAATCTTTGGTTGATGTTGGATAATGGAGCACTGGCTTGGGAAATTATGTCAGTTGCCTTGTTTAACCTTGGTGGTCAACTTCCATGCACTAATCTCGTGTTGTCACCACTCAGGGAAAAGGGGTACTACTATGGGGCCCTCACAAGGGTAACGTTATGTTCCCCTGCATACTTAAAATCTTCAATCTTAGATCCTATTTTAATGTACCTAGCTTTGGTAATGGGTCATGGTCCATTCTCTCATGAGAGGAAGGGGATGAAGGCCCAGAGGTTGATGCAACTGCTCTATACATATATGTTATTGGTAAATGATGAAGGCTACCATAAAAGCCTCGGGCCAGCTTGATCTCTACCCCCTCTCTATCCGGATGTGAATGAATGCACCAAATTATAAAGGACAACAACCTAGTAGAAAAATGAAGGAATGAAGCTTGAAACCTTATAAAGGGGACTTGTTATCGCACAATCTGTAGATTGGGAAAAGCCCAACCCAATCCATGGAAGTGTGACAACTATGGGAGTACCTACCCAATGTCACGTTAGATAGACACTCCCCTCGCTTTAGTGATGATGAAATCACCACAAGGGGGGAATCCCAGTGACCCTAGGGGGATTGATATGGATAGTGAAATGATGATGAGTGAAACCCCTATAGGTCAATCTTGGAGATGAAGGAAGGCTTGGAAAAGAGTCTTGTGAATGGGAAGATAGTTGTCGAGTGTTTGGTACCTGCAAAACAATATTATCCATGCTTGGAACAGGACAAATGATGATAAACCAAGCCTTATATCAAAGGGGATCAACAAGATAAGTTTGTTGTCCCAAATTGCAGCGGTATGGAAATATACAGATCAACAAATAGAGATGTTACTAGCTACAAAATTAACCATCCAAAACATCAAACAATTATTGGGTAATCAAGCCCTAAACATGTAGATAATATCCCAATATTTAAACACAAGTTTTGATGGCAAAATAGGGCTGCAAAAAGATGTTATCAGCAATATATTAGGGCAAACTTGTGGCTGTAGCAAACGTTTGCTACAGCAGCGAGTTCTAACCTCTGAAATTCACAAGCAGGATACTCGAATGAAAGCCCTTGACGAGGAGAATAATTAGCACTAATTACTTGCAATTTTCAGATGTAGAAAGAGTAATAAAAGATGATGAAAGAGTGATTTGCTGCAACCCTAATGGCTGTATCTTTTAGTTTATAACAGCAAGAGAATCACTTCTAGGCTAAAGAAGACACCTTAGAGGCTCAATGATGCTTATAACAAGTAAAATCAATTCCAATTTAGACAATTGCAATATCTCAACATTTCATGCATACCAATGCAATGATTTTATTTCTTCAACGCAAATTAGATTAGTGCCTTATCAATTGGGTTATGGAATCTCTTGTTGTAAGGGCTAGTTGTGTTACCTCCCTAGGGGTGTAATTCTTTTTATTCCCTAGGGCAAACAAAACTAGCAAGGTAATTCTAGGAGGGTGTAAGCATTTTTACTCCTCCTAACAACTTTTGCAAGTTAACTTGTCCAAGACAAAGGTGATAGATCTTAGTGGAGAAGAATAACCATGAAACAAGAAGAAAAACCAACAATATGCGGAAATTTCCTTACCAATTCCAATAGATAGCAAAATAAACCCTCTTTTACCAAGAAGTATTCTGCCACAAAGCAAGAACAAACTCGGGGACATGTGCTCACCTTAGAGCTCATGAGAACCTCAACATCTCTAGCATAACCTGTAACCTGCTTGATCTCAACATGAAACTATTAGTAATCATTTGGGGTGGTGATATCACCCATAGCTCATATATATGAAATAAAAGCAAGCATATGTGCAAATGTGAAAGCAAACTATTCTAGCATGGAATGCAAATGGTATATACAATGAATGCAAATGCCTACCTACTTACCTGCACTTACTTGTGAAGTCAAGTCCCCCCCACCCTGGTGGGGCTTGAAGATGTGCATGCTAACTGGTAATGGACGGCTTCTTCCTTCCAATGTGGATAAGTAGTAAGAATCATCAACTGATTTTCTTCAAACTTTGAAAGGCCCAAGACAAAATTGAGTACTTCCTTTGACATTAGTTGGCTCTCCTTTCTTGACATCCCTTCCAATGTAGATAGGTAATAAGAGTCATCAACTGACTTCCTTCCAACTTTGAAAGGTTCGAGCCAAAACTGAGTACTTCCTTTGACATTAGTAGGCTCCCCTTTCTTGGTATCCCACATCCATACTACGCCCCCCTCCATGTACTCTCTAATTTTGAATTTGGGCGTTTCTTGAACAACCCTGGTGTATTGTGCAGAGGGAGGAGGGAGGGATTCTGCTGTGAAGGCTTCCTGCCAGGAAGGCCGAATCAGTGTATCGCTTTCTCCCATTTTTACTAATTTCACAGCCCTGACTTCTTTGTCTTTATACTTGTCTAGGAGTTGCTGGTATTCTTCTCTCTTGGGCCATTGTATCTGATCAAAGTCTTCCTCTATTGCAAAGGGCATATCCTCGGGAGAAAATTCAGGAAGACTTTCCATGATTTGCTCATGTGCTTTGTCATCTTTGATGGGGTCACTAGCTTCTTGCACATGGGTTCTAGTCATTGGTACATTGGGAAGACGACCTATTGTTCTATTTTTCAAAGGTATATTCACACAAGTGAGGTCCATCTCAAGGGTACCACCCAACATTGAGGCAAGCTTCCTAGACAACAACATCCCCCACACATCTGGTACGTCTACTACCACTATGTCAATGTGGATCACTTTCTCAGGGTACTCCTTAAGGCAAACTTCCACATTTTGAATTACCCCATGTGTGGGTATGGCTCTAGACTCAAAGACACACATTTTTGTAAGGTCTTGTGACTTTTAGGCCCAATTGTTGCATGACCTTGAGAGACATCGTGTTAGCACCGACCCCTGAATCCAACATGCAATGGATGAGGCTCTTATTATTCATTATCAAGGTCATGAAAAAGGGCGGGTGTTGATCATACTGGACCCTAAAGTGATCAACTTGTAACATAATAGGGGGGTACATAGGTCCATCTGATCCTTTGAAAAAAATATCAAATCTTTCTTTAACAGATGGTACCTTAATGACTTCTCTTAGAGGGATGGTGACATGCATCTTGGATAGTGCCCCTTCGAAGTCAAAGTTCAAGTTCACCCTTTCGGTTTTGGATGTTTTAGGAAGAAGAATGTCCAAAGGATTTGTTTGAGTTATTGCAGGAATGGTAGGGATAGGTTGGTTTAGCTTCTTTTGTCTATACACTTGAAATTCTTGTTTCCTCAACTTCTCCTTTGATTCCCAAAGGATTTGTTTGAGTTATTGCAGGAATGGTAGGGATAGGTTGGTTTAGCTTCTTTTGTCTATACACTTGAAATTCTTGTTTCCTCAACTTCTCCTTTGATTCCTGGTCCAAGTTGTTTATTATTTCCATTCTAGCTTTCTTGGATGCCTCTTTTATGCCTTCTCGGTGTTCCTCAGGAGTGATATTGAGGCAAATTTGGGGGCCTTCTATAACATGGCCCACGTTGTTTATTTGGTTATGGGCTTTATTAGTCCCGAAAACATTTTCTTCCCATTTGATGAAACCAACTCCTCTCCTTATCAAATAGTCATCTCCTTGTGTAGAACAATGATCATCCCAGTCTTCAGAGATATCAGAGGCATCGTCGAGATAATCACCCCAATTTGCATCTCGTTCTTGCTCTAGAACGATGGGGCGGGGTTCCGTCAAAATACTATCCCTTATGCATGTTTCTTGCAAAAGTAACACCTCGTCACCACCTAGTGCAATATTGTTCTCGTGGTTGCTAGAAATACTTTGGTCACCCTTTCCCTTAGCCCATGTTATTTCACTAATATTATCTTCTTCTGTTAAGGGAAGAGTGGGCCAACCTTGAAATAAGCACGGATATACTGAGTTATAGTCACTAGGTCCATGATCATTTGTTAGCAAGGAAAAGGGTGTTTGCTCATCTTGCTCAAAATAACCTATTTGTAATAGTGTCGAAGTTCCTTTGAACGATAGTTGGTCATCCGGGTTTTGCTTTGTCAAAGAAGGGATTTCCAACATTTCACGAATCCTTTTAACCTTTTGCAAGACATAGGACATACT
>CBVK0100692214.1:0-11187 GCA_900067695.1 Picea abies | reverse complement strand
GATATATATATATATATATAAACAAACAAATGCATTCTTCCAATATATAGATTCATGTGGAAATAACAATAAACATGTACATGCATCATACAAAGGCAATACCAATAAATATAACGCATGTATAAATACACAACATGCAAATTAATACTTATCTTTTATAGAATACCACCAACTAAGTGAATACCTTCCATGATCATCCTAGGCTTATACAACACTTCTCATAACTCTCAACACTGGGTTGCCCCTGAGCTAGGACTAAACTCCACCTAGGTAAAGGGATTCCTATCTAGGTTGAGACAATATAGAAAACAAGAAGGGTTTCATCCCAGGAGCCAACTCAAACTAACATCCTACAAAATCTCAGTCCCCACATGCTTGTCACATCCCAGGAAGTGTGCCCCTTCTCTACTCAACAATCCTTTAGCTACCCAGCTCCCCTTCAAGAGCTTAAAGAAAAGGCTAGATAGGAAGTCTCAGAGCACTGTAGCTGCAGTTGCGCTCCCTCAGGAAATCATTTTCCCAACAATTCTCTCACATGGAGACAGTTTCTCATGGGATTGAAAACCCAACTCTTCAATCCATAGGCCTGACAACTTGCCTCATCAGTCCCATGGGACTGTGTTGACGGGAGAAATTGATCATCCGTCAACTAAGAGAGTGGAACCGGTCTAGGGTTGTCTAAATAACCCAAGCCGTTTGGAATGAACTACCCTGACGGGTTTAACGACTCTGTTGGCCGCTCTAAAGTCCTAAGAAAAACCAAAGAGAAAACTATTCTAAGCTAACTAATCTAACTAAAACAAATAAAACAAATTAAAACTAACTAGCAAACTAACTAAAACTAAAATAAAAGAAACTAACTAACGATAAAAACAAACTAATACACTAATCTAATTAAAAAAAAAACTATTAAAAAAAACTAAAACTACTCTAACTATTCTATATACTAACTACTAATTACTATTACACTAACTCTAATAATTAAATATTTAACTTCTAGTTGAATTACAATTTATTCACAAATATACAATATACACAACTGGCAGATTTAAATAAAACCTGTAAAAATCATTTTGTTTTCTACCCTAAGACAACCAGAGATATATTTTTGTTTTTTATATTTTATGAAAAAGAAATAAAACTTACTGAAATTAAATGATCTAATATACTAACTCTAACTTAAACTAATATCTGAACTAAACTACTAATAAAAACACTAAACAAATGACAAACTGACCTGGAAATGCTCCTAGTCTGTCCTGCATATGATGACTTCGAAGTTGGTTGGAGGAAGGAAACTCGCACCAGTTGATCCAGAAGCTTTGCGTAAACGATTGGCTGCATTGCTCTTTGAGTGGTTTATAGGACAAACAAGACATAAAAAATCATAACAACTATATGATTATAAATCTTTGAAATAAGAGAAACCTATTATGCAAAAACTTATATTTGATAATTCAAATTATGAAGAAGATAAACCTGTCATTCACAAACTAAATTAAACAATTGTTATGTCTTTTATACACTTGGAAGAAACAAGATATGGATTACAGTGATTAAAATTATATCATTTGCACATGACTAAGATAGCTAAAGTAGTCGTTAATCAGATACAAATTGATATACATAACATGAAACAAAATATTGATATAATGAGAAGCTAAAGCTGTGACAAAACACCAAATTCTGCTTCAGTTTGTATTAAAACTCCATATCCTTGTTCTCCCACGAATGAGGATGATCATTATTACAAAAATGATAGGTATTTATAAGTCTCTCCACAGGGTAAAACCTCCCTATGGATAATATCAAACTGTTTTACATAATCTGGGAAGATATTCCCAAAATCAACTAAACTAGGAAACTAAAATGTAAGTAAAATGTTTCAAATATCCTCTAACTGTTCATCAAATCCATTGTAATTTTGAATTCATCTGCAATAGACCAAAAATATCAAGTTAGAAAGATATTTCAGTAACAAAACAATAAAAATCTAATCTTACAGACTCAGCTACATAATCATTTGATTCTGTAGCTAGTCTATAATAGCATACAGGACCAGATAGAAATCAAATGAAATCTTTTTTTAAAATAATATAATCTAATTTTCTTTTAATAAACATTCAAAACAAATCACTAATGGTTCAAATGAGTTTATCATTTAAATTAAACAGAATCGAAAGTGATTCAAACGAAACAGGGATAATAATGCTCTGATTTTCTTTTACCATAAAATAGGGTCAAATCGTAACCAGATTGTTTCATATCAAATGAAATTAATATTGAATCATATCGTATAAGATATGATGTAATCCAACACAATCATAATCGATTTGTTATGGCTATAACAATGTAGCATAAGATTCATGTTGTTTTAATCAAATACCAAGATGGAAAGACTGTTACGATTATGGCCAAATAAAACATTCATAACAGCATCAACCAAACTTTGCCATAGACTTCGATTGCTGAGCGTTACACATTCAAAAGATAGGATCAAATAGTGATCACAACCATCAAGAGCAATGATAATCATAAACTGGGCAACAATCGAAACAAATTGTGACTGAGTTAAATATAGAAACAAATCGTGATCCTGGGTATAGTCACTTTCGTTCCCCAAAAACAATATATCCATCGCAATATGAGTCAAACTGATAACACGGTGGATTAAACCAACGAGAATGAACTGGCTGGATATAAATTTTATGATTCGTATCTATTCAGGATTTGGGTACATATAAAACAGAATCATATTAAACATAATCCAGACTGTATTCGAGCTTGGTCGAAAATCATATGTACATAAAACCGTAATAGTTATCCATATCACAATTATCACCAAACATATCACATACATTATAATGAAATCAAAACGAAATATGATTGTGTTCAGAACAAATTGTGTTTCAATCAAATACGAGCAACCAATTTAAGCTAAATCAAACCAATCCAATCCATACCATGATCGATCAAATCGAAAGAGATCTAATCAAAGCTAAACTGGGAAAAAGAAATTCGATTCATTAAAACAAAACTATGTACATATGCATGCTTATGTGACAAAGAAAATTCTCGTTGTAAACAGAGATATGAGTTTGTTATATAAACAGGTGATAGACATACCAGTGAGGTTGCTCGAGCTATGCCAATTTTGAATTCACGACCATTGTAGTTGACTCCACATTTTTAAATAAAATAGAGCCTATCGTTCTCTGTTTCTTATCCGTGGCTTGCAATTTAGCCTCTTGACTGGTAAGACATGCAACTTGGTCATCCAAAGAATGAATTCTAGACTACAGCATTGGCACATAAAGATAATACCTCTCTAACCACGAGCTACATTGATCACAAGGTAGCACTGTAGGTTGAGGTAGAGCAGGAGAGGGTTTTGACGAATCACTGGGGATTTCACAAGGCAGTTTAAGGCCTGGGTAATTAGGGTCATTTTGCAAGCAAGGTGGTACGTTTTTCACAAATTCGTATGAGGGTTTGGCTCATAGACCTTTCGAATAGGGATACTCACTAGCAAGGAAATGCTCCACTTCCGATTTGGAGTCTTCACTTAATACGATAGGGCCATGACTGACAGGAGGTTTCGGCTTGTTCCTTGCCATATGAGAAATTAGACGGCCATTCTTCTTGCCTTTGAAATTTGCTATAGGTTTGGATTTAGGCCTTTTATCCACGAGCTTAATAGTTTTGACATCCTTGGTCACAGAGTGGGGTAGGTCGATAGGTGAGTCGGGTAAGGGTTTAGGCAACAGAACACTGTAGCGTACCGGGGGTACAGACTTTCCCTCGCTCACCACAGGTTTGTCAACCTGTGGTGGGATTGAATCTTCAAAATTATTGCGAGTAAGAAAATCGTTCCAACAGTCTCGATGTAACCCCAAATGACAGACAAGAATCATTTTAATCAATCCATAGTGAAAAAGGCTGCTATCGGCCTGGTTCCTTTTGTATCTCTTAGACATTTTAAACAGGCTTCTATGCAAGTAATAAGGCAAATTAAGCTCATAGCCCATGAAAACCATCAGCAAATGAAGGTGGTGTAAGAAAACAAAACCATACCGACCCTCATAGGTGATAAACAGTTTGTTTATCATCAGCAAATCATGCCAACGTTGCTTTGGCATGTTCGTGGGAAAACCCCTGTCGCAGGAGCTAACCTTACGTGAATGGAAGAGCAGTGTCCACGGGACCTCTTCCACTTTGTAATTCTTGGACCATCGTTGTCCAGTGGTAGGAAAACCAATAGCTAAACTGAGAAATTGCTCGTCAATTTCCAATTGGACATCCCCGACCTTGGCTCGACAACCATCAAAGGTTAATGTGAATTGCTGAGCCACGCAGGTATTAAAACCATCAAACTTTTGTATGAACGGGAGCCATCTGAATTCCTCAAGGTCACTGTAAGCACTGTCGAACATCAACAAAGCTTGGCTACCATTTGGTTCATCCCTCACAACTGGAGCCATGGTGCGGGCACATGGTAAGGTTTCGGATTGAAAACAAACAACACACAGGAGCAAAATCGTTTGGGCTAACAGCTACGAACGAACAAAAAAGATGCATTAATGTGCGCGTGCGAGGGTGGTGGGATTATTCACCACCATGCAAAGTAGTAATGACAAAGTACAACCTCTGTTCAATCAATCACAATACAGTTCAAATCATATTATTCGACCAACCCAAAAATCAAACGGTGGATGATATACCAATGCGCCATTGTATAAGTGTGTAATCAAATATGTTCCATCGTATAAGTGTGTAATCAAATGTTTATAAAAAATTGTGACAATTGATTCCATAACTTTTGACAATCCAAGAGCTTATAATAATAAGGATCACATCATATAAAAACAAAATAAACCATGACCCCTGTGCAATCTAGTGACTAGGCAAGTCTCAAACAATATAAATCTATGTAGTCAATGCCTTACCAGTTTAAGTTGTGCAACCAAAATGTCCAAATAGGCATAGCTTGAAAATTCATTTAGCCACACAATAATAGATTAAAGGTAAGTTTCACTGAAAATATCAATGAGAAGATCATGACAATTCAAAAACGATGGAGGAGTTTTCACGCTTACAGTCGAGAAAACTAAATTGAGACCAATTTCCAAGTGTCGCAGGGGATGAAAATATCGTCTATTTACAAAATGCGACAGTAATTTTGAAGTTCATATGTTATAGGTGTAGGCAGCTTATAGGGCAATGGAAAAAATTGAATTGGCTGCCAGCAATGGCGACACACTGGGAGAAGCAGTTAACTCTGTCAAAAGAAATAAATTCAGATTAGGACAGCAAAGAAAATTTCAAATAAAAAACAACAATCAAAAAATCATACAAGCATCATCATTTACCATCTTTTCCAGCAATGTTTTAAAAGATGAAAACTAATAACAATCTTAAGATCACCAAGTCATGATATTAATGATAAAATCTTCAATACTGTTGGCATGGCCACTCCTACCAGCAGGCGTCCATAGCCTCGGCAGGGTTGCCATTTAACCCACTCTGACATCTATATCCTTTCAAGAAGTTCTAGATCAGAATAAAGGACATTAAAGAGGTTTCTTATATTTTTTCACAGATTTTCATGTACCCGACATTGCTTCGCTGCCAGCAGGCCTGTTCAATACCTCGACGAAGTTGTCTTGGCACCATGCATGCATTTACTTGCTACCAGCAGACCTGTTCAGCATCCCGACGGGTTTACAAACACTTCCCACAGCTCTTATTAATATTTTTATTTTATTTTTCTTTTATGGATAGCTGAGCGGGGTGACGCTGAAAAATCCTGATATTTTATCATATTTTTTCAGACCTCATCAGAGTTTTTGACACTGTCCTTTATTCAACTCCAGAAATTTTTTATTTACAAAACAACTTACTATGACAGGGAGACATCTCTTTGATTCATTCCTTTATGGAAAAGGGACAGCGTAAAAAGATAATAGATGATCATGACAAACTTTGCTCAGAGATTGAAATTAGTAAACTTCTTTCAAACAACAAAATTTTCCAACATAAATATCAGTATTAGAAATATATCACTGATGTTCGTACAATCTTTCAGAAGTTATTTTAGTGAAGAAATTTTTCTATGGTCTTTGTCCGAATGGCTCAGTGCACAGGTATGCATATCTTTCAAAAAACACAAAACTGATCAATCAAATCAAAACCAAAAATGAAAACAAAGAAAAAGGGAAATATTTACATAATATACAAGGGTAATAATCAAGCGACGTATCTTTTCAGAGCTTGGCCATTCACCGTATAGGTGTCAAGATGCCCTTCAAGATTCTGCAATCGAAAGGAACTAGGACCCAACTTTTCAGCAATCAAAAATGGCCCAAGCCATAGGTTTTGAAACTTTGTGTGTTCACCCTTTCCTTCGTGTGGTTTGTCCCACTTTAAGACGAGATCACCTACTTCAAAATTCCTATCAGAAGCAGAATTAGAATCAAACCAGCTTTTAATCAGTTGTTGGTGTTGATCTAACTTACATTTGGCTTGGGTTCTTACTTCTTCTAACTTCATCAAAGTGTTAATACGACTTTCTAAAGGGGGACAATCTTCTTCTTGGACTTTTTGTGACAATTGAAGAGAAGAAAGAAGAATGTGAGGTGGCAGGATGGATTCTCTGCCATAAATGAGAAAAAAGGGGGAATTACCTATAGTGGCTTTGGGTGTCACCCTATCAGCCCACAGTGCATTCAGTAGTGCATTGTGCCAGTTCTTGTGATGAGTGATGAGATTCGAGTTTAAAAAAGCAACCTCCTGACTTGTGTTAATAGTTCTTAGCGCAGTAGCTTCGGACCATCGAGTAAAGTAATCAGTGGCTGTCACAATATACTTGTGTTGTTGTGAGGATGGAGTGTTAATAGGACCTATGATATCAAGGCCCCATTGCTGGAAAGGTGAATCAACTGAAACGGGTTGCAAAGGGAAGGTTGGTTTTTGCAATCGCCTTGATGCTTTCTCACAAATGATACATTTACGGCACAAGGCATGGGAGTCCCTAAAGAGCGTGGGCCAGTAGTAACCAGCTCTTAAAACCTTATGAGTAGTGGTATCACCAAAAAATTGACCACTAGCTTCTCCTGCATGCAACTCAAGCAAGACTTTTTCTGCTTCGTCTTTTTCAAGACAACGCATCAGTACGTCGTCAAAATTCTGACGAAACAGTATACCGTTAACTAGATGAAAGGAGGCGGAATTTAGTCTCAACGCTCTTCTTTTGGTGGGGTCAAGGTGATGAGCTGCTGATCCATGTTCAAGACAAAATCTAATATCATCATACCAAGGACTTACGAGGTTTTGTGTGCAACAAATCAAACTTTGATCGCATTGTTCTAGGTTTGACGTGTCACTATCTTCTCGCTGTCCTATTTCTGAATCAACAACCAACTTACAAAATCCTTGGCCTCTCACAATTTGTGCTGGGGTGATTTCTAAGTCATACTCCTATAAGGAGGTGACCCAGTTGGCTCTTTTCTCTCCTAACTCCTTTTGCACTAACAAGTTTCTTACGGCAGGGTAGGGGACAATGACCTTTGTCCTTGACTTCAAAAGATATGACCAGAAATGCTTAACTTCCTTGAAAATAGTGTAGGCTTGTCGATCGACTGCTGGGTAGTTAAGTTCAGCACCTTTGAAAGAAGATCTCATAAAGGTGATGGGTACTTCATTGTTCTTGGAATTCTTCTGAGTTAGGACTGCGGCATAGGAACGATCAGAGGCAAAAGTATAGAGTGTAAAGTCTTGAGAGAAATCAGGGCTCATGAGAGATGGAACATCTATTATGGCTTTCTTTATAGCAATGAAAGCTTGGTTTTCTATGGCTCCCCAGTGATATTGGGTGTCTTTCTTAATCAGGTTTTGGAGAGGCCTGACCATTTCGAAGAAACTGGGGACAAATCTTCTCACGAAATTAATCTGGCCTAGGAAAGACTGCATGGATTTTTTGGAGGTAGGTGGGGGAAGTTTAGCGATGACTTGAGTCCTCTCGGGGTCAATAATCATTCCATCACTAGACACAATGAATCCTAGTAATTTACCCTATTCTACTACAAAGATGGACTTCTTGGGGTTCAGGGAGATGTCGTATTTACGACATCGTAGCAAAATGGCTTGTAAGTGAGCTAGATGATCGTCTTTGTTTTTAGAATAAATGGTCACATCATCTAAGTAGACTACTACGGAGTGGTTGATTAAGCCTCTAAAAGAAATGTCCATTGCTCTCTGAAAGGTAGCATCAACATTAATCAATCCAAAGGGCATTTTGCGATAATCATAAGTGCCCCATGGGGTACGGAAGGTAGTTTTTAGTTGGTCTGGCGGAGACATCAAGACTTGGTTGTATCCAGAGAAACCATCCAGTAAGGATAGCCTCTCGGAACCAGATACTTGTTGAAGGATCTGTTCCATGGGTGGGACAGGATAATTATCTTTGTCAAACGCTTTGTTGAGGTTTCAGAAATCGACACAAAGTTGAATTTCCCCATTTTTCTTCCGAACTGGAACGAGGTTGGATACCCATTGAGTGTGTCTAACAGGAAAAATTATTTTAGCACTTAGGAGTTTATTCAATTCTTTTTGCATGGTCGGTTTTAGTTTAGGATGCATTTTCCTCAGTTTCTGTTGGAAGGGTAAGGTTTGGGGCTTCATCGGGATGACATGCTGTATAATAATAGGATCGAACATTTTAAGGTCATCGTAAGTCCATGCAAAGACATCCTTGAATTCTTTAAATAATTTAACAAAAACAACTTTTTCTTGTCTAGAGCATCCCAAGCATAAGTTGATACACTGAGGATTTTTGCTAGTCCCTAAATTGACTTTTTCATAAGACAATGAGGAACTATTTGTTTTGCAATTGACCGTCTTTTTAAATTTATCTTCAAAATCATAAAACTTTTTTAATCTAACAACAGATTTGGGTATGAAATTTACCATGTCTGATAGAGCTTCAGGATATTTTGGATTAGGTATTACCGTAAAGTCATGCAAATTGTCGTCGTACGTTTGTTCATCTATCACAACACCTTGAAAGGTTTCTTCCATGTGCAGAAAGTTAATGATCTGTTTATCATCATCAAATACTCTGCAGTTTGTGATATTTTCAGGAATAGATGGTCGAAACAATAGATCCACAGAGAATGCGTTTGGGGATAAGCCTTCTGCAGGAAGAAGTTTAGAGGCAAAATTAGCTAGTAGATCTGCTTCAGCATTATTTAATCTAGGAATGGAATTTATATTAAAAGTAGAAAATTTGTTCATTAAACTCCATACCTCAGACTGGTAACTTTTGAGATGTGGGGAAAGACAGTGTATAGAATCTCTTACCTGCCTAACCACTATCTCAGAGTCATTGAATACAACCAGATTTTGAATGTGCATGTCCAAGGCTTTTCTGAGACCTTGCAGTAAAGCCTCATATTCTGTGATATTGTTAGTATATTCAAATTCTATCCTACAAGCCAATAATGTCTTGTTACCTGCCAGATCGATAATGATGCAGCCTGTACCAGCTCCTTCTTTAGACTTGGAACCGTCGAAATATAGAGACCAAATCTGATTTCCATCGGGCTCACAGGACTGTTGCATAGAAGCTGTTGTTTGCGTACATGCTATGATCTTGGATTGTCGTTCCGGATTGTTGATGGGTGAAGCTTCATCCATGAAATTTCCGAAGAAGGTGTCCATCCCTTCGACTTCAAATGAACCAGCAGGAGGTGTGTATGGTTCATTGGGGTCATTCAAGTCTGTGACCGTGAACTTGAGGTAACGCTCACAATTCACCCTGATCTTGTTGGGCTTACTATTCTCTAGAATCCATAAGTGAGACCAGTCCGTGGTGAAGTAACCATGTAGTTGCTTCAACCAGTCCCTGCTAAAAAATAGACCATACACTTCTGGAATATCCACCACAATTATATCAATAACCTGATGAACCTTTGGGTTAGACGATAATCTAATCAATACATTTTTCAGTTCGCCTATAACTTTAACATATGTTCTATCAAGTTATATGATTTTCAAAGAAGATGGTTCTACTTCAATGTTAATCTTTTGGCAAACAGACCAAGGCATCACATTTGGCATCACATTTGATGATGCTCCTGAGTCAACCATACAATTATGCACATTTATGTTGAAGATTTCGAAAGTTAAAAGAAAAGGAGGTACATTCTTGTGAGTACTTAGAGTAGTAGCTTGTGGTTTCTTACTCGTGGTTTCTAATGCTACTTTATCTACATTATTTGTGTTATTTACATTATTTACATTATTATTTACAGGAGTTACAGAAAGGCTTCCTTTATCTTGAGGATCATGATTATTTTTTGTGGAAGTCTTCTGCGGAGTTTTGCTTTGCACAACCTTATTACCATTTGAATTACCATTCTTGCCATTTTCTGAAATATTTTGCAACATCTTCTATAACAAAAATGGAAACTTCAACAACTCATAAATAGAAATGTTAGCCCATAATTTTTTAAGATCTTCAATAACATCATAATCTAATTTAGGGATGGCATTACTTTGTTTAGTTTCTACTGATTTAGATGGCCTTGGAGGTGAAGTTGTAGTGTTCTCGGTAGGAGGTTTGTTTGTCGTCTTACTCCTAGTGTTGTAAGGGTGAACAGTCTCAAAGTTAGATTGAAAGATGTTATCCGAGAAGTGTCCAAAGATGTTTGGAGAAGACTCTTCTTCTTGAATTGTTTCCTGCTCAACCTCTTCTTGAGGGATTTCAGGAGACATCAATTCATCTTGGGCTCCTAGAATTGTCTGGAGAGTGCATTGCAAAATTTCTAGGTTCAAGCCTTTGGGGTTTGGATTAGTCTGATTGGCGGGAAAAGGATTTCGGAAAGGAGGTTTGTAGGGTCCTTTACTCGAAGAAGCTTCTTCCGTCGACCTTTTTAAATCTATAACTTGATTAGACAATTTTTGTACAACTTTAGTTAAATTTTCCAAATCAGAGTTTTCGGGTTGTGTTTTGTTTTGTGTAGGTCTGAGGAGAATTTCAATCTTCTTTTTGGAAGAAGAAACAATCTCATTTTCATTGCTAGAAGAGTCCTTAAGAATAAGTATATCTTTTTCAATCTGAGTAGCCTCTTCGAAGGTTTCTAACAATGTGGCCTTTTTAGAACGTTTAACCCAAATAGCTATACTTTG
>CBVK0100692213.1:0-11187 GCA_900067695.1 Picea abies | reverse complement strand
ATCATAAAAGGAAAAAGGGGTTAAATTGCACAACTGTTGTTTTTAGCTCTAATGAAAGGGGAAAGAAGGAAAATATAAAAATTAGGAAAATAGGGAAAGGAGGTAACCTAAAGAGAGAAAAAGGGGAACTCATGGTAAAAAGAGGGAAGCCAACTTAGTAAACAATCTGCATTTAAGAACCTTCTAATTTTAAACTGATTTAGCAATTTCATTTTAGGGAAAGCCTTTAAAACCTGTAAGGGAATCTAGGGACACCTAGGAGTGATTCTAGGAGTAACTCTAGGTGGGTGAGGGAAATAAAGCTAATTACTTAATTAAAGAATTAATTCAGTGATGATTGTAGGGGATGAGGGACACTTGTATGGAGAGGGAATTTTAGGAATTTATTGTTAAAACTTTAATTAATTAAGATTTTAGGAAGGAAAGGAAGTTGGAAACTATATAAAATAGAGGAAGGAGAAGGATGAAGGATGATCAGTTGTTAGCGTAACGTTACACTGTAGGAATAGTGACTTGACTAATTTACTTGTGGGAGTGGGATTTCCCAGCTCGGAGAGGAGTGGTAGCTCGGCCTTGCGAGGCAAGCTGGGAGCTAGACATACCCTCTGGATAGTGTGCGACACCTTTGCGACTCGGGGGCTAAGGGGGAAGAAGAGTACCCCTAGCATTGGCTAGGAGGTACCAGTGAGGTCTCGACAGTTGGCAAGCGGGAGTTGCACGGAGCGCGGCACGTCATTCGAAGCGGGCGAACAGGCAATGATATGCTTCTTGCTTGAATGATAGAATGTTGTAGGATTTATGATTTAGATCTACGTGTGTATTGGGTAGAAAAACATTTGACTTTAATCTATGTATAGTTCTTATTGGATTGACTATTTTTATTACTCCAGCATTGGTAAATATATGAAAAATGTAACAGGTGTAAAAAGTTCCTCTCCTTTGTTTTATGTTTGATGGATAATAATAGCCTGCAATTATGCATCGGATGAGAGCTATTTTCTGTAAATTATATCTAGTGTGAATGAGAGTTAGCGAAATTTTATATGCAGTAATTTATATCCAATTTGCTTACTGTAATCATATCAAATTTGCATCTAAAACGAATCTAGGGATAGCGAAATTTTATATACGCTAGACAACAATTTGGTTGGAGAATTTTAAACACTGCGCCCATGCTCACAAAATTGTACTCCTAGCTGCATTGAACCATGCTCCGTCTGCATGATGTCTTTTGGGCAAGTAGTAAGGCAGGTTGACTGTGTGTGTTTTCTCACGATTTAGTTTTAAAATTTAATGTGACTGTGTGTGGTTGCTACTACGAATTGCATTTAAATAAGGTTATGTTCATACTATTGGTTGCTGTCAATTTCGTGCCTGAGCTCCTCTATTATTTGACCATGATTTTTACCCTCTATTTGTTGACTGTTGTATTGCCTATAAGACCACGATGTTCCCTCTAAAACATGACTGGTGTATGACTGATAATGCCCACGTCTTTGCTTTTAAAACCTTAATTGGGTTTGCCGAAATGTCCACGTTTCGCTGTTTAAACGTATGCCTGTGTCTGCTGACAAGATACCCACGATTTGTTGGGAATGACTGCGTCTTGCCCATGAAATCTAGTGTTGGGCCTATACCCAAAAAAAAAACTTCCACTACCACGGTCAGAATGGAAATTGTGTTGTATTCTGCATTTTCCTTGCTTAAAGACACCTGTTTTCCTTGTAGCGATGGCATTCAATTTGATAGTTTCCCTTTCATCACCCAGAACCTAATTAAGTATTTAATTACAGAAAGTGTCGAAGCTTGAATGATACAACGCACTTCGACCTCTTCACTCATCTACTCAATGAAACAAACAAGAAGACCATCGACTTCCCTGCTTCTGGCAGACGGATTTCGAATCCCTTCATTCCTGACACATGCAGTGGTAATCACCTTCATTTTAAGGAAGGGAAACCTAAACCTAAACCTGATATTATTTTGTCATTATTGTTATTTAGTTCCAGCTTCTCTCACACATCTCCAATGCATGAACCTCACCACTCTTACTATGCACGGTGCCAAATTCATTACTATTGCTGAATTATCTCTGTTTTGTGTGTGGACTGTTTAACTCAGTGATGCCATCAAACACCAGACTCCTTTAACCTTACTTATGAATAATGTTGAGAAACAAATTCTTCAGGACTACGAATAAGTAAATGGGTATATATATTTTTATTTGCTTCATCTTGAAGATTACATTTACTGAATAATGCCACCTTGTTATTTTGGAAAACAAAACCTTTAAATCAGTTTGGCAGTTCAGATGATAAATACCATATTCCAATTGTTTAGTAGTTGGATCGAAGGGTCGTTATGACCAAATCAAATGCGAGCTTCTAATCTTATTTATTATTACCATTTGACCTGGCTCTACAATTTCTTATCTTTGTTAATAGTAATGGATGTTTCCTTTTTATAATATTATAATTTTTTATTGCTTGTACTTTTCTTCGAAGATTTCTGTCAAAAATTATAAAAATAAAAAGAACAACTCTAGTGGCTTTACTTTTACTTAGAAGTTTACTTTGCATTGAACTGTTACATTTACATTAAGATTTTACATTACGCAACCACTTCCTACCTTGACAGCCACCTCATGCTTTATGAATGGCCTTATTGACCAGTGCACTATTCAATTTTACCTGGACACCAATTGTCACTCGTGTATTAAAGTGGCGATTGTTAATTTTTACAGCCTTCCCGTTAAATGCCTTATCATCACATTATTATTATCTTAACATCAAGTTACTCGCTTCATGCTAACGCCAGGTTAATTGATATTAAAGGTCGTGTTTTTAAATGTCTTAACATCGACTTTACGATTAAAATTCTTGCAATTTAACTCATTGGTTATTTAGTAGTAGTAGCCTTCTATGTTAAGATTTTTACTAATGTATCAGTTTAGTGGCTCGTTGGATGAAATTAGAGTTAGATGACAAATCAAGAATTACTTAATGATAGCAATAAAAGTAATAGCAATCTACTTATTTTAGTAGTTTTAATCATAGCAAGCTACTTTCCCTTCGTAATGTTCAGTTAACATTAATGGCCAATAGATTGAGATTGGATAGAATTTGAATTGCCTAACTGGAATATGTAATGATTAAGGTTGAATGGAGAATTGTTGGAGTCATGGTTATGTAGCTCTGAATTCTTTTGCCTAAAATTAATTGACAGTTGTACTACGTCATGTATAAATGAGAAGCACGTTGATTAAGTAATTGATTACCTTGCTCCATGAATTAATTGATATTGCTTTGCATCATGATATGTATGGACGGTGGGCATAGTTACTTCATCTGTCACTAAAAGGTTAAATTTAGTTAAATATAATGATGGACTAATCCCGCACCAGGACTTAATGTAGATGTCTGCCATTGGACTTGAAAATAAATAAAGTTGCTTACTTGTGCATGAACTTATGCCGCTTATGAGAGATTTAGTAATCAAATTCTCTTGCACTTTGTAATTTATGTGAAGTGTGATAGACTCATAGAACACTATCGCACATTGATCATCGTTGATGTTGTTGTCTTAGCATATTTATTTGATCTTGATTGTGTCAGGCAGGATATAGACACCTCCTTGTTCCTCAGAACAATCGCCAGCCCTGAGACCTTAAATGGTCAAAATCGATGGGAACTTGGACTTGATCATTTCTTATGTGTCTTGGAGGTCCTAACCATTGCAGGGTAGGACGAGTGGGTAGTCAGTCTTATTTTGTTTTTTGGTTGATTGTCGTTCATTGCTACAGATGTTTGATGTGCATCTTAGATCATTATGTTGTTGTCACAGTTTCATGCATCATGTTCATCGATGTGTCGTGACGCAAAGTGTAATGTCATTATTGCCCTGGTACACACGCACATAGAAAAAATAAATTTTCACTTGTTATGAGAGGTTGTTGTCATGACGAGCAGGGGTTCGTTACATATGGTATCAGAGCAGGTTCAACCCGCGACTTGGGATCACTATGACTTTCGTTGATGTGAATGACTAATTATATTGTTGCTAATCGAGTTGATTGTGTGTGTGCAGGTAATCATGGTTAGAGGATGCCGCGGAGGTAGATGACGGGGTGCTAGGGGAGGAGTCGCAACACCTCCAATAACATCCACACCTAAGGGGTCTAACCCCCAGGGAGATGAGCAGGTTCTCAGAGAAGAGAAGATAGCAGTTGGTGATGTAGTCAGAATGATGAGATCTTTTCAGTGCATTTATGAGGCTCTGATCAGCTGTTTGGACAGAGACGAGGCCAGGGCGCCAACACCCACTGAGGTTCCACCATGCGCTCTGGTTAGTACTGGTAGAATTCACCGTGAACTTGAGAAGGTCAAATGTCTCAAGTTCTTTGGTGCCCCGGACGGCGTAGCCACTGAGGCATGGTTGGAGAACATGGCGATGTCCTTCACACTTCGCGATTATACCTCCAACATGAAGGTCCACATGGTGGTATTTCAACTCAAGGGGAGCTCTCTTCTATGGTGTAAGATTCTCCTACCACAAATGAACATGGTCGTCGAAGACGTGTCATGGGAACTGTTAGAGGAACGGTTCTGAGAGAGGTACCTTTCAGAGGAATTCCTCAAATGTCAGCTCAATGAGTTCAACACCTTATGACAGGGAGGTCGTACGGTGCCCGATTACGAGGCCCATTTTATGGAGCTGCTTCGGTATGCTCTATACCTTAACACTGAGAAACTTAAGGTCAACAGATTCATGTTTGGCCTTAACAACAGCCTGCGTGCAAAGGTTAGGATTTTAATGCCTCAAACCTTGCATGATGTCATCTAGAAGGCCCTCATAGCAGAGGAGGAGCTTATCAGCGGGAGTCAGACCAGGACTCCAGTGAGACCAGTAGGGAAGGTTTCATATGTAGCACAGCAACATCAGACACCAACCAGACATACACTGGGATATCGTGGCTTCAAGAGGGGATCCACATTCACTACACCTCAATGACTGCCGCCTCAGCAACGGACACCTTATCAGGGACCACAACACTAGCAACAGCACTGCCCACAGCAATAGCAGTTTAGGCCTGTTCAGCAGAACAGACCAGGGTTCCAGGCCGGTGGGCCATCATTTTCTACTTCAGGTACAAAGACTACTGGCCCGAAGAAGGGGTGTTGGATGTGTGGGGAGCCACACTACCAGCACGACTACCCTGTGGAGAGGACCAGAGCATCTAGATCAGTCGGACCCACTATCATGGAAGATATGGGCAAGGCCCATTAGATTCATGTCATGGTGAATAATCATCGAGCAGAGCATCAGTCGACTGTGCTTGAGACAATAGGTACCATCGTTGACTAGACTCTTAGTATTTTGATAGATCCTGGTGCTATCGAGAGTTTCATTTTTGGTGCAGTGCTAAAAAGGATTAAGGTAAAGGAAGTCGAACAAGATGACTTTAGCTTCATAGAGATGGCTTTGATAGCCAAATAGAAGGTTGGAGGAAAGGTTACAGGTCATGCCCTTAACCTAGGAGAGATTGTCACAAGGGCCAACCTATAAGTCATGATCCTAAGATCTTATGATGTTGTGATTGGTATGGATTGGTTGGAATTGCATGAGGCGATACTCAACTGTAAGACAAAATAGTTGAGCTTGGTTGATGATGAGGGATAGAGATGAGTGATTGTAGGACAAAACCAGGGAGTTTCCCTGAGGTTCATCTCTTCCTTGCAACTTCAGAAGAGCATGTGCAAGGGGTGCAAGATTTATGTGATCCTTGTGCTAAACGAGAAGGGAGTAGCGGAAGGTCTAGAACACCTTTCTATGGTGAGAGAGTTTGTGGACGTGTTTCCGGAGGAGTTACCTGGGATGTCGCCGAAGAGGGAATTGGAGTTTACCATAGACCTAAAACCAGGGACTGAACCGATAGCAAGAACGCCTTATCGGATGTCGACCCTAGAGTTACAAGAGTTAAAAATGCAACTGAAGGAGTTGTTGGACCTGGGACTGATACATCCTAGCATGTCACCATGGGGTGCACCGGTTATTTTCATACAAAAGAAGGATAGATCGTGGAGGCTTTGCATTGACTACCATCAACTGAACAAGGCCATGATAAGGAATCAGTATCCCTTGTCAAGAATTGATGATCTGTTCGATCAAATGAAGGGTGCAACGATGTTTTCCAAGAGCAATTTGCGATCAAGGTATGACCAGTTGTCGATCAAGGAGGATGACATCCCTAAGACTTCATTTAAGACAAGGTTTGGACATTACAAGTTTACTGTTTTATCGTTTGTACTGACAAACACCCCAGGGGTATTTATGAGCTTGATAAATGGGGTGTTCCGCAAGTACTTGGAAAAGTTCGTCCAAGTGTTCATTGATGATATTTTGATTTACTCTCATATGATGGAGGAGCATGACGAGCACTTGCGCTTGGTACTACAGTGTCTACAAGAGCACAAAGTGTATGGGAAATTGTCCAAATGCTCTTTTTATCAATCGAGGATTCACTACTTAGGGCATGTCATCTCCGGTGAAGGCATCACCATGGATCTAGCCAAGGTCGAGGCTATTATGGAATGGCCTGCACCTACGAATGTCCCAGAAGTGCATAGCTTCATGGGTTTAGCAGGATACTATCGACAATTCATCGAGGGATTTTCGAAGATAGTAAATCCGATCACGAAATTGCAGAAGAAAAACAAGAAGTTTGTTTGGACTGAGAAATGCGTGGAATCATTTTAGAGGCTTAAGGAGTTGTTGACAACAGTGCTGATACTAAAGGTCCCTAACATGGACATGGACTTCTTGGTATGCACAGACGCATCCAAGGAAGGCTTAGGTGGAGTCTTAATGCAAGATGGACGAGTGATTGCTTACATTTCAAGGAAACTGAGAAGGCACGAGGAGAACTACGCGACGCATGATTTGGAGTTATTATCCATCGTATATTCCTGGAAGGTTTGGATACATTACCTTGTTGGAAGGAAATTTGAACTAAGGACTGACCATTGTGGACTACAACACATATTTATGCAAAGTGAGCTAAACGCACGACAACGATGTTGGTCGGAATTGCTTAGCGAGTATGACTTTGAGATTACTTACATAAAAGGAATAGTGAACTGAGTGGTAGATGCATTGAGTCAGAGACCACACATATTTTTGGTGTTGCCTCTTCAGACGAATCTATGTGAAAATATTCTAGCTTTACAGCATGACGATGACTAGTACAAATAGGTCGAGGGTTTTATTGAACAAAACACAATGATGGTACCACGATTTGAGGGTTTTTCATTTGATAGCGATGGTTTATTGAGGTTTAAAGGTCAGATTTATGTACCACCAAAGGACGAGTTGAGGATGTTGATCCTGAGAGAGGCTCATAGAGCAGTTTACATGTCTCACTCGGGAGTCACGAAGATGAGGGCAGACCTTAAACCCTTATTCTTCTGGAAGGGAATGAAGGCTGACATAGTCAACTATGTGGCCAGATGTCTAGAATGTCAGCAGGTAAAGGCTGAACATAGACACCCAGTAGGATTACTACAACCACATGCCATTCCGGAATTGAAATGGGAGGTTATTTCGATGGATTTCGTTGTTGGATTGCCATTAAAGGCAAGGAGACATGACTCGATTTTCATAGTAGTAGACACTCTAACGAAGAGTGCTCACTTTATTCCTGTGCATATGAGGTATCAGGCACTTGACATAGCTGTAGTTTTCATCAGTGATATTGTGAGGCTGCATGGCGTGCCTAAGAGGATTATATCCGATCGAGGATTGGTGTTTACTGGACGATTTTGGATGAGTTTCCAAACGGCCTTGGGAACCCAACTTAACTTTAGTACTACCTATCACTCAGAGAATGATGGGAAAACCAAATGAACTAACCAAACCTTGGAGGACATGTTGCGCATGTACGTGATGGACCAACAAAAGCGCTGGGAAGAATTCTTGCCACTAGTGGAGTTCGCTTACAACAATAGTTACTAGAGCACCATTAAGATGGCACCTTTCGATTTTCTTTATGGGAAATAGTGTTGGATGCCCTTGAGTTGTGATCGGCTTGAGGATAGGGTCCTGGTGGGACCAGAAGAAATCCAGGAAATGGAAGAATAAATGCAAACCATAAGACAAAGGATTAAAGAAGTGCAGGATTGACAGAAGAGTTATGTCGATGCACACCGAGTTGACCGTAGTTACGAGGTCGGCGACTGAGTCTTCTTGCAGGTTAAATTGCATAAGAGTTCGATCAAGTTTGGGAAGGGAGATAAACTCTCTCCTAGGTTCATGGGACATTTCGAGATTGTGGAGAGAAAGGGGCCCATGGCCTATCGACTAGACTTGCCTGATTCCTTTTGGCGTATGCATGATGTTTTTCATGTATCTGTTTTGAGACATTATATTAGTGATCCCACACATGTTATTGACATGAGTTCCTTGCAAGTATCAGACGAGGGAGCGCTCATAGCTGAGTCGGTCTGCATCTTGGATCATCGTGTTCGAAAGCTATGACATCAAACAGTAGATCAGGTCAAGATCCAGTGGGACAATTATAGTCTGCACTCAGCAACCTGGGAGGATGCATATGATATGCGCCAACAGTTTCCATTTTTGTTTGATAGATAGGCATATGATACTATGCTACACTTATTTCGGCATTTATACTGTGAAACTTCGGGACGATGTTTAGACCAAGAGGGGATGTATGTAACATCCCACTCTGGCACACTGAGTGAACTTATTCTTTGAGGACACTTGCTCGCAAGTGATCCAAATTAAAAACATTTGACTTTGATTATGATGCGTTATGGGTAGATGACATGTTGTTTTACTACATTGACATAGACAGGTGCTATTGACTCGATTTTATTGAGTGTGCAGGGTTTTGGACCTTGAGGATGTAGAGGCATCGATGGAACCCCTTGGACTCTGGATCGAGTCAGGGAGTGTGCTATTGTGGTTTAATTGTTTTACTGTGATATTAGTACATTTGATTAGATGATATGATGTGGATGTGTTCTGACATAATTTTTTGATGATGCAGGCTAATGATAGCTTGCCGACCAGACTCACATATGGAGTAAAGGGGCCACACACGACTACCAGAGATGTTGAGGGAGAGGTGTGGACAACATCCCTGCCAAATCCTACAAGCACTCCCACCATGGCTTAAACTGTAGGTTAACGATTACCTACTTTGAGAGGACCCACGATATCGTGAGGGTAGACTGTGACAATCATTCAGGATGATTGTAAGGGGCACGCAATAAGGCGGGGACCTTATTCCTTAGAATCCCTTAGTCTCCCACAGGTTCACCTACTGGAGTGTTGACTCCAGGGGATATTGATTTCTACCAAACAGTCAAGAGGTGAGTGGCACCCTTGGAGCACATAACGCATCTTGAAGGGCACGTCGCGCAAGGGGACAGATAAAGCTAGTGGCACCCTTGGAGCACCTAGTGCGTCCTGAAGGGCACGTCGCGTTGATGATGAAAGAGGGATGAACCTAGGTGGCCCTAAGACAAATAAAAGGTTAAGAAATTTTAAAACAATTTCCCTAATTAAATGTCGCTCAGTAAAGAATTTAAGTACTAAGTCTAAAATTTCGCAAGGGGTAAAATTTTGCCTACCTTAAAAAAAAATAATGATAAAAAATATATATATATATATTAAATAACTAAATAGATAAAATGTAATAAAATAATAAAATTCAAAATAAAAACCATTTAAGTAATAGTTATGGTCTTCATAGAATTTTGTAACATGAAGGGTTAAGAAATTAAATTATTAATAAGAAATAAAATTTGTGTATATAAAATATAAAGAGGAAAGTAATTATTTTAACTTTTGTTAGTAAAAAAAAAAAAAAGAGGGATACTAAATTAATCATAAAAGGAAAAAGGGGTTAAATTGCACAACTGTCGATTAAAATATGTAGAAGAGGATTCGGAGCAGAACCCTAGCACACTGAAGAACCCTAGCGCACTGAAGAACCAGGCCCCGTGTCTGCATGCTGCGTGCTCTGACGCTAGCACCCTACCACCCACCTTACCACTTTGCAAACTAGTGCCTCACGAGGACCTTGCACTCCACACAATGAGCACGGAAGAGGGCGGGAAACTCCCCTCGTACAACGACATAGCCGCCAGCGACAGATCCGGTACCCATGCTAAGAGGCCTGCCTTCGAGCCACCGGAGCATCTGAGGGAGCATATTTTTACCTAGGAACAAAGTCTCAGCAAAGAAATGGAACTCGAGCCCAACACATCCCATCCGCAAGCTTCCAAAAACTGGCTGCCAGGTAAGTGTATCCCACAAATGGAAAAACCACCACTCTACCATATCAAATTGAATAGGGTGGGGGAACACACCTAGTTTATGATGGATCATGCACTAATAGGCAAATTCTTGGGCCTCTAGCCGACTGAGAGAGATCTCACTCGCTGGATAAAGGACTGGTGGAACCCTAAAGGAGATTATGAGGTCCAGCTTAGCTCCAAGGGCTTCTTTACAATTATTTTTTACAATCTAGAAGACAAGGACAAAATATTTGACAATGGGCCATACTTCTATAACTCAGCGGACCTATTTCTAAGGTTCTGGACCGACAGATTTAGTCCAGAGCAAGAGGACTTCTCAAGAGCCCTGGTCTGGATACAGCTGTACTCCCTGCCCCAGGAATTTTGGCTGGAAGAAATACTAATGGGCATAGGAAACACGGTGGGACAATATGTCAAAGCTTCAGAAGCTACAAAAATAAGGAAATACACATCATATGCCCATATTTGCATCTACATGGACATCTCGAAAGCTCTGTCGGGCTCCATCACATTGGAATACCAGGACGAGGACTGGAACCAGACAATTGACTACGAACACATACCCTTTCGATGTAGAAAGTGCCACGAGCATGGCCACTTGTTTAGAGAATGCCCCTTGAATGCCTCAATCCCTAAACCCTCTGAATCTAAGCAGAAGGATGACTTTACTAGCGTCATAGGAAGGCGAAATAATACGTCAAAATAACAGAACCAGAGCTCATCCCCAAAGGCCCCCTCCAAGAACTCCTTTGAGGCTCTAAATCAGCTACAGAAAGAGGCAGATTTACAGAACCCCCTCCAAGCATCAATGCAAGAGAAAGGTAAAAGCCCTGAAGTGAGATCGGAA
>CBVK0100692212.1:0-11188 GCA_900067695.1 Picea abies | reverse complement strand
CATATTTCTTATTTAATAGAAGTCAAGTTTTATTGTATCTCTTTTATTGTTCATTGTATCTCTATGTTAACATTATAAATCTGTGGTTTCAATTCGTTCCGCTCATAAATATGGATTAGACACACAGAACATGTTGATGCATGTGTTTAAGTGCCTGAAAGAACACTAGAATAATGTGCATGAGTGAACATGTAAATTGGAATGCATAATAAAAATGCATGTTGATAATTCCTTATGGAATATTGGATAAGACTCTTGAATGATGAAGTTGATTGTAACTCAAGGTTGAGGTAATTTTAGATAATATTGGATATGCAACAAAGGAGTTGCATGCAGGGAAAGTTCCATGTGGAGGAACTATGTGAAGACTCTGTCGAGAGCCATAAAATTAATAACTATTGAGAATTAGACACTGGTTTGCAAATCCTATTTGTATAAGAATCCTAGATTAAATTTTAAAATATAATGCATGAATGAAAGTATGTTGTTACATCTAGGAAAATTCAATATGAAATTGACTAAGGATTCTCAAGGAAGAGAGTAGAAAGATCCCAAGAGGGATAGATTGCAGAAGAAAAAAAGGAGAAAAGGAGAAACACTTTTCTCAATTTAAAATTATGGTTTACTTAGGAAATTTGTATACCATAAAATATCATCTTTGAAAACAAGTACAACTAGTGAAAATAATTTAATGAATATGTTAAATGAATGAGCTTGGTTAAGATATGTTGTGTAAAGGCAAAGAATCCTTGGGAACGATTTATTTAAGCTGAAAATTTTATACTATATGGGAGGAGTTGGAAAAAAGGAAGAGTCCCTTAACTCCTTTCTTTTTGACTACTATGTTTCTCTGGAATGAGAAAACCGATATGTTGTTGTGTAGGAATTCTTAAGACATGAGAATAATTATAGTTGTATGGTTGTGGAGACAACCAAAAATTTGATTGTGATCGCACTAGAAAACACATTGAGGATTAATGTCATATAGTGCATGCATATATGCTAGAACATATCTGGAAATATTTTTCTAATTTGAATGTTATGGTACATGCATTTTATTTCACATAATAGCTGATATAATTTGAATGTGATTATGTTTATTATGTCTAGGAAAAGAATTGGAATTGTTGGGGGAGGACAACTACCAATGATGGAAAACCTCGGGTAGAGGATAAATCTAGGAAGGATGTTGTTGAAAGACTGATGAAGGGACCTTCGGATTTCCCGCGAAGTACCATTGATGAGGTAATATTAGAAACGGTGATGGAATCCATAATAGGTATAAATATTTCATTCCCATGTGGCATGAAAATTGAGAATGGATTAGGTAAGAACCCCTTCTGAAAGAATTTATTGTCTTAATGATAAGCATGAAAATTTTGATTGGATGTTGAATTCCATTGACACCCAAGTAGGGTATGATTCAGGAAAGAAGGAACTAAAGGAAAAAGGGAAGAACCTATAGTAATCAAGGATGATTGAAGTCCTTGCAATAAATTCATGAACAAATGTATCATTAATGCATTGACTAATCGAGAATGATTGGGAACAAGAGTTCTCATAAGAAACATGTTGATTGAATGCATGGAGGAAATGAATGTTGTATGAAAGGTGGGTATTGGAATACTCATCATGGAAGGAGGACCTTCAATGTCCTACCATAATTATGAAATAATAAAGAGAGGAAATATGGGTGGCCATGAACATTGGCACCCTGATTGTCAACAAAGAAAGAATTATTGAATGCATTCATATTAAATTTTAATTTCATATAATATGTGTTGATTTGACATCATGATTATCTCAATGCAGGAAACACATTCTTGTTGTAGTAATGAAT
Organism: Picea abies; assembly: GCA_900067695.1. NCBI lineage: Eukaryota > Viridiplantae > Streptophyta > Pinopsida > Pinales > Pinaceae > Picea > Picea abies. The sequence continues at coordinate 9,348 of CBVK0100692212.1, read as the reverse complement.
ATGAATAAATGAGTCATGTGGTGAGAGGTTGGATGAGTTCTAGCGCACCATGCAAGAGTTACTAACATAGAATATGGTAATCTGAAATCAATGCAAGGTTGCATTATGTGTGAATATGACCATGGACATCGACACACTGGTTAATTTCATATGATGAAATGATTGAATTTTGAAAGGCTTGGTATGCTAAATCAATGCATGTGTAAGGAATGATAATCCCTTTTTATTTTATATCATTGAATAGATGAATGTGATGCAATTTTTAGTATGCACAAGTTTTGAAAATTGTTTGGAAGCCAGCAAGTGTGAAATGAATGTAAAACGTGCATGATAAGTAACAATTTGTTTGGTTGTGTGAAGAATGAATTGCAGGAAGAAGGGTCTTGGATATGGTAGTGTTGTAAGATGGAAGACCAATTCATGTTGGTTGTAAAATAGCCAAACTTCCCAGGGAAAGAAGTATCGGGCTTGTGGAATCTGTTTCCTATATGAAACAGATCTAAACATGGTAATGTGAAATTTGAAATCTATGGGTAACAGATCTAAAAAAGTTTGATTAAAATGATGATGACATCTCATGAATTATTGTATGCATGTGATACAGGTGAGATGAAATATATTTTCTAGAGGGATAGATGATGGTTATGTTGTGGTAACATGGACCAGAGGTATGCCTTGATAGAGCAAGCTAGAGGGAAGCCTCGACTGTAAGACTCAGTAAAGTCTATGAATATGTTCTTGCGTGAGAAATACTTGGAAGGAAATATGAATCACCCGAGGGGTTGTATAGTAGAGGAAGGGATGTCTGAGCCTGAGACTAGAAGGTGTGTGACCACAAGGAAGAGGAGACTTTGATAATTATTGTTATATGTTTATTGGTATCATGAGAACAATGGTTATGTTAATGAAAACAACGATTTGAGTAAATGTGACAACCATATAGATGTAGATACATGAATTGCACATATAATTATTGTGCTTATATGTAAATTTTCCTCTTTAATTACGAACAACAATAAAATGTTTTTGCATAAAATTGGGATTAATATGCTTTCTGTTTGAATTTGTTTTAGGCATGTGATAAATTCCAAGAGTCTGGGAATATACCATACCAAGAAGAGGAACAACATTTTTTAAGAAACTAAAAGATGAAGGAATGGCAGGTGTTGTTGAGATGCAAAGAACACCAACGATGGTGTTCCTTTTGAAAGGGGAGGGGAATGTAATACCACATTTCAAAAACCATGTTTACATGTAATTATTCATGATTGATGAATTACCATGCCATGACATATAAACATATTAATTTTTTTTTTGTTCGATTGAAAATGCCAACCAACTGACTGATGGGTGAAGCCTTAAAAGTACCGGTCATGATACCACTAGAGAAAAGAGTGAGGAAACCTAGAGAGAGGGTTCATCATGCTAAGATGACCCAGCCTCCTTTCTAAAATATTTGATCTGGAAATAATAAGTTATTTCCATTTATCTTGATATCAAGGAAAAACAATTAATGAGAAGGGGATTGGTAGTTGAACAACCAACCACCCTCAATGAATGGAAGCATGGAAGACTTTTATAGGACAATATAAATTTTTAGCCAAAGGTACAACAAAGTATCAATTCTCTAGCCCCGATTTGACCCCAAGAGTTCCTTCTGATATAAGGGAGGAAGGACAGGTCGAGAACCTTCATGGAAGAAGAAGGGGTGTTGGAAAGGGAGGAAGTAGGAGAGAAGAGGAGAATTAACAAGTCCACACAAGAGAAGGATCATAGAAATTTGAGGGAGTTCTGAAAGAAGAGGAGGATGCGAGAGAATCAACAACAGAAATTGTGGAGGTGTGTTGTGCAAAATAAGTTGCAATGGTGTAAGGTGGTTTTGAGAAGGATATCATGCTGGTGTGAGATGAAAATCATACAATAGAATAAAACACATGTATAGAGGAGAGGAAACTCTAGGGTGTATATTGGTGCACAAGGAAAGACCTGGAATTATGCCCAAAAAATTAATGGTCATGATGGAGAAGAGAAGACCCAAAGTCTAGACTAGAGAAAAAGAGGGTTGCAGGCTTGATGCCTGTTGGAAATAAACCGACACTAGAAGGAGAGGGAATTGAGGGACAATGTAGTTATGAAAGTACTCTCTTGTGAAAATTTAATCCATCTATGAAGGTATCTGATAAACCCCATGAAGTTATTGGGGTGAATGGAAAAAAAGGGGAACCTCTTATGCTTCCAATGGAGTGGAGGAGAGTAACTTCCTTGATCCATTCCTTGACTTTATGAGTCAACAGTTAGATAAATCCCCTGGTAGTATCATGTCTTGACACAGGAGTGGCCTACCACTGAATTTATTAAGCAATAAGATCCTATGGTTGGGTGGAAAGGTGTACACCCACAATCAGTTGGTTGGTCACTAATTGTAAAAGATAACTATCTATATACCCTATGAAATTGAACTGATATGTATGGATGGATGTCTGTAATTATAATCATGACTATGTATTCCTGACTTATGTACTTGGAATTTCCCCTTTGGGAGGCCTCTGTACTTTTTTTATAATGTATTTGTATGGAATTGCATGTGTAGTGCATATATGAGCAGTAGGACCATGAATCTTACCTTGAATGATTAAGTAACTGTACAAATGGTTCCCTCCTGTGAATACATTCATGGATAGATATGCCTACATAAAAAAATGAATCCTTGTATTATTTTCAAGCCTACCATGTTGTGTAATGTGTATGTATGCATGCTTGTATGAACAATAGAATTGTATGGGTTCAGGTAAGAAGCTGTAAGTGAATTTAAGGAATGGAGGTTAAGTTTGTGTTGAAATAAATCATTTCAAACCCCTTTCGATTCTAATTATAAATTATTTTTGAATCTTGTATGTTGGAGGCTAGAGAAAGATGACAAACCATGTGTTTTTCCCTCTCCTTGATGAAAAAGGTTTCCAAGGACTTGAATCCATGTTTGGGTGTTTAGGTAGAAAGATGGTTTATTGCTTAAAGATGGGTGATTAGTCGCGGAATCAGAGATAATATCCTGGCAGAAGACATTGAGAAATATAACGGACTTGGAAATCTAAATCATTAACCTTAACTCATTTAAACATCTATGTGAACCAGTGATGAACAAAAATTGTTGATTTGGAGAGGAGGATTGATCTCGATCGTCCAAGGATGAAAGGTTCACCCATTGAAACCCCGATGTTAACCGATGAGGATCAATGGTCATTGGATTGGTGGAGAGGTTGGACGATAGTTGTCTGATCTTGTCAAATGTTTGGGAGATGGTGGAAAGGTATAGGTTAATTGGGATATTAGATCCCCAATGGAGAGGAGGATTGATCTCGATCGTCCAAGGATGAAAGGTTCACCCATTGAAACCCCGATGTTAACCGATGAGGATCAATGGTCATTGGATTGGTGGAGAGGTTGGACGATAGTTGTCTGATCTTGTCAAATGTTTGGGAGATGGTGGAAAGGTATAGGTTAATTGGGATATTAGATCCCCAAAGTACCGAGAGGTCCTATGTGGTAGACCTTGTTACCTTGAGATAACACAATACCTAGTGGGAAAGGTTCCTATGCATGGTTCCAACCCCTTGCTTCCAAATGAAAGGGTGACATTATGATGATGTCACGTTCCAAGGTGGAATCCAGCACACCTGAGGGTGGCACTTGTCAAAATCGGCTAGGTGGATGAGTAGAGGGTGGACCCTCATTGACCTTTGACCTCAAAAAAGTGTGTTAATCTTATCCGTCGAATTTGGGATGCCAATATAACTCAACCATATATATTTTTGTATCAATCTCAAGAGAGAAATGATGTTCAGGCTATCAAAGTATAGAGCCCTAGATGAATTCCAAGTATATCTCCTTGAGGGCTCCCGATGTGTTTATAGCCCAACAGGGCACACTTTCAGGAAAGGATTCTTCCCCTTACCCCTTTGATTTACACAAGGGAAGGAGAACACAAGCCGTCGACATGAGATTACATAACCAAACCATGGAGAAGTGGACAGGGGTCATTACCCAAGTGGAGAGACTATATTCTCAATGATTCTTTAAATTTATCATACTCAACACCCAACAATTAGATAAAAACAAAATAATTTTATATACCAAAATCATAGTGGAGTAATCAACTAAACATGCAACGAAAGAATAAAATCACTTTATATACATGTCTGATTCTACCACCAACATCAACAATCCCTCTTAGAGAGGAAGATATTTCCCAAAGAGCCACCTGGAACTAATTCTTCCTCCAACTCTAGCACAATGTCACAGACATCATCATGCATAGTGGTATTCCTCCAACCTTGTTGGTTAGTTTCTCCCTAAATACCGGAATTATCAAAATTAATGATGCTACATATCAATGCCATGAAGTTTGAAAACTTCATAAAAATTTTTCTCTCCCTCAATGTTCTCTTATAAGATTCTTACTCCTAAGCATCCATTAGTGTCATCTCATATGAACTCGATATCCCAAAATAAATGAAAGGGGATAACTCCCACTTCCCCTCTAAAGTCTTACTCCCCACACTAGAAGTCAATGAACTATGATCATCCTTCAATTTTTTACCCTCCAAAGCTTCATAATCCTCATCCTCTTTCATTGACATCATTCCATGATCCAAGATCCCCTTGGATATTCTTACAGGTTGTCCCTACAACCTATATAACATGTCCTCCATGACACCAATGATCATTTTTGTGTAAGGGATAGATCCCTCTGAACATATGAGTACTTTCCCTATCTAAAAAGTAACTACAAAATCCACATCCTCCAAAAATGAAACTCAGAGAAAGTTCTTATTCATTTCTAGTACATAAAACACATCTTCTAGCTCCAAAAATCCTCCTGACTCCGGCTGGAGCCTCACTATCCGAACTCCATCTACACCACACTTGGCATGATTTCCAAGATCCACATATAATACTGAGTCCATCTCTGACCAACTAGTGAAAAACTCATGTGTTCCTATCATGTGACAAGAAACAACAGTATCAAGTACCATGCATTCCTTGAGTAGGTGTTGGTAGAGAGGCATATTGAGAATTCCTTCTCAAATTTTGTTGCAAACTCATCTAGTTGCATCTTTATTGATGTTGTTGTATGGATATTCTCTTTTCTCTTCTTCTCTGAACACTCTGATTCATAGTGCCCAAACTAGTGGCATGTGAATCACTTGATTTTACTCAAGTCCTTTCTTGGCTGTGAGGTTGACTCCTCAACGTTACCCTGCTTGCTAGAAGCCTTTCCTTTTGCCTTCCTTGTATTACTGACAAGGTTTGGGTTCTTCTCCTCTTCATATTCCTAATTTCCACTCTTAGAATCCTCCCAAGTATCTTCTTGGATGCAATCATCCCAAAGTATTTTCCAATATAAGGTATTTTCCCGAGCACAAAATCCTTTGACAAATGGTTCCCAATAATTAGGAAGATCATTAAGTGTCACGTTCATGAGATATATGTCCTTAGTTTTCTCCCCTATCGATGCAAGTTGATCATGTACTTGTGTGATCCTCATGATATAGTTGGTAACATTATCTAATATAGACATCTGAATTGATCTGATTTTATTCTTTAAGACCATCATCCTATTCATGTTCTTCCTCTGGAATAAAATTACCAGGGAATCAAACATCCCTTTGGTCATATTATCATCCTTTATGTGAGGGATTATATGATCCTTCACTAAATATAGGAGGACCCTTTCTTCTTTGAAATCCTTATTGTTGTGATCATCTAAAGATGCCAGATCAGTCGGTGGACTAATTTCTTTATCCACTAACTCCCAAAGGTCATACTCCTTCAATGCCAAATTCATTCTTTCTTTCCAATATAGGAAGTTGAATTTTCCATCCAATCTATATTCAACTCTCAATGGTGTTGTTTTCATCCCTAAGACCTGATAAACTAACCTAGAAATAACCTGGTACTAGAAAACTGCCTTTGTGTTGACCTGTATGGTTTATATGTGACTTTCAACACTGCAAAGAGAATACATACGTGATTCAACACACTACAAATCACGTATGTACAAGATTCAACCCACTAAAAATAATGTATGTACATGACTCGATACACTACAAATCACATATGTACGCAATTTCGTCTTATGTGAATCAGGTATGCCTTTGTACACCTACAAAAACCTATCTCTTCCTCAGTACGACTATTTTCCTAAAAATTTGTTCTTCGATTTCCTTATGTTGGTTAGGAATGTGCTATGGATCTAATATTTGTCTTCCCTTCAGAGAACCTTCTATGATACAATGTTGAAACTTATCCTACTCAACACCTGACAACTAAATCAAAACAAAATCACTTTATCTACTAAAATCATAGATGAGTAATCAACTAAACATGCATCGGAAGAAAACATAAGGAAACCAAATAATCACATAAGAACACCAAAATTTTTGGGTATAATCCCCTGGAATACCCTGAAGGAAAAACCATCTCTAAGAATCATTTTATTATTATAAAATCAGGGCTCCCATAAAAGGGATAATGACCCACTGAGAGAAATACAATTGTAGATTAACATGACAAGGTATGACCTATTGTACAACCAGTTCTAACACACGTTTTGAGGAATACATGATTATATTTCTTATGAATCACATATATACATGATTCACCTCACTGTGAACCATGTATCCATACGAAAAACTTGTATGGAAAGTTCCATACGATCTAACACTCTCATGTGTCTTCCGCACATTGAAAACCACTTACATAAGCCTCTATTCTCTCTTCTCCTTGAGCTAATATCTAGATGGAAGTCCTTCTCCTTACCTATCCAATATCTCCTTGAATTTTTCAATTGTATATCAAGTGTCTTTCTCCTTCACCCTAGCCTTTCTTTTATAATCATGAGTTATAATCTATTTCTAATCTCAAAAGTGATCTACGGTTGAGATTACTTCTCACTCTCACTTGATATTTAGATTACATGTTGCATGATAAGTACTTTTATCATGTTTATTAAATTAATCAATTAACTAATTAAATAATTAATCAATAAAATAAATTTACTTTAATAATTCCTTTGATTAAAGTAAATTCAAGAGTAGAAGGTTTTGGCCTATTTCCAAACGTCTAGACACATAGACCTATGTGAAAATACTTGTTCCATGTTATCACTAACATAAAAAATGATGACATGTATAGAAACGTTATCCCATGTGTCAAGTGGTGGTTGTTCCATGTGTCAAGGTGAATCAGATCCTTGAGGAATATTTTTGAGGGAAAATGAGTGGCACATGTAGCTCTAGATGGCAGGTGGTGACATGGAAACGTGTAGAGCCAAGTAGTGAGTTGTGGTCGTCCCACGTGTCTGAGGTGCCAACTCAGATATCGAACCTAGAACTTGGATTTTTTTTTAGTATTGGTATACCCATGGCTGATATACTGGTATCCTAGTGGGATGACATGTTGGTACCTTGGTGGGCCATTGCCCTGATATATCGTATATCATCAATTTGACAAACAATGTCAAGTCAGAATGGTCAAGGGTCCTAGAGGTCCTGATGGCAAGTACCACGCTAGCATCCATGATAATGGACACGTCAACACTAGGATGGGACATGTTATGACACATTGGTGCCACCTTGGATGGCATGACGAATGAGGTGCCACGTGGATGCCATGTGACAGTGTGGTGGACCTTGACTAAGAAGGCCTAAAACTTTGGAAGGTCGTAACTTTTGATGTAGGGCTCGGATTTGAGCATAATTGTAATCATTGGAAAGATATTGATGAGTAGAAGACGATGGTATCCTTGAGAAGAGGCTTATATATGGTTAAGGAAAAGAAAAAATTTGATAGCCCATCCCCTATAAACTACATGGGGGTTGGGTGTCTTACACTAAGGGTCTTCCACCTGTTCGAGATCATGACCTTGCTATTCATTTTCAAACATGAATTTTACCACTGAACATTAGGTCTTACAAGTATCCACATGCATAAAAGAGTGAAATTGAACACATGATCCATGAAATGTTAGAGGATTGCATCATTCAACCTAGCCATAGTTACTTCTCTTCACTAGTGGTGTTGGTTTAAAAAAAGGATGGTTCATGGCATATGTGTCCAGATTATAGACAACTCAACAAAATGACCATCAAAGATAAGTTTCATATCCCTATCATTGATGAATTATTAGATGAATTGCATGGAGAAGTTTTATTTACTAAGTTGGATCCTCATTCGGGATATCATCAAATCAAAATGAGGCAAGAAGAGATGCCTAAAATAGATTTTACAACACATGAAGGTCATTATGCTTTTTTGGTTATGTCATTTGGACTTACTAATTCACCTTCAACATTTCAAATCATGATGAATTCTATTTTCAAGCCCTTCCTTAGAAAATGTGTGTCAGTATTATTTGATGACATACTAATCTACATAAAATCTTGAGAAGATCATATATAACATGTTGATAGAGTATTAGAACTATTGGAAGAGAAACAACTTTATGAAAATCCTTCCAAGTGTGCCTTTGGGGTTCAAGAAGTGGAAGTTTTGGGTCATATTATATATCATGAAGGGGTAAAAGTGGACCCTAACAAAATTAAAGCTATAAGGGAATGGCCAATTCAAAAAACCTTGAAGAAACTTAGAGGATTCTTAGGATTGACAATATATTACCACAAGTTTGTCAAGAACTATAGTCATATAGCAACACCTCTAACATCATTATTAAAGAAGGAATCATTTTCTTGGACCGAATAATAAACCAAATCTTTTAAAAACCTTAAAAGGGGATATGTGTACGAATCCCATATTGGCCACACTTGACTTTAAAAAAACATTTATTGTGGAGTGTGATGCCTCAAGCCATGGAATTGGTGCAGTTTAATGCAAGAAGGAAGCTCTCTTTCCTTTGAAATAATCCAACTTAATGGAAAAAACTTAGTCAAACCCATTTATGAAAAAGGAATGTTGGTAATACTACATGCAGTTCAAAAATGGTGCCCTTACCTAATAAGAAGACACTTCAAAGTAAAAACATATCATGATAGTTTGAAGTACTTCTTGGAGCAATGATTATATTCATAAGAGATACAAAAATGGGTTACAAAGATGTTGGGTTATGAATTTGAAATTATCTATAAAAAAAAAGAAAAACATAATGTTGCGGTAGATTCCCTTTCAAGGAAAGAAGAATTAATAGAAGGTCCATTATGTGTTATCTCTATTCCACAATTTGATTGGATGGATGAAGTATATTCATGAATCATAGGGGTATATTCATGATTCTTAAAAACATACCACATGATCAAGAAGGATTTTTTCTGGAGAGGTCTTAAAAATGATGCT
>CBVK0100692211.1:0-11188 GCA_900067695.1 Picea abies | reverse complement strand
CTATTTTTCTTGCCATCATTTTATTGCATGCATGTTTTCTTTCAATAATTGTATCTTAGTCAATAATTAAAATACCAGCAAGTTGATGTATTATTACTAGGCTTTTCAAAGGTATGAAAGTATTTTTATGCACGTTGGAGCACGAGGGTTATCCCAAGATCATCCTTCTTCAGTAGTTAATATTTCCCCTTTACCCTACTGGTTTATACCAGCACAAATATTTTAGAAAACCCACCTATTAAAAGAAAATACAAAAGAGAACGTTTAAACTGAAGGAGGAATTTTCATGAGAAGATATCATGTCAATCACTACATAAATCCCATCGATTATTTGGCTGGATTGATAGATCTGGAGAACCATTCCACTATCAAACACTGCAGAGTTTAATTGGGCCTTGGTGGCGGGTTTGGTTCCTGCTATTGATTTAAAGGGATTTATGACCCCTCAACAAAAGTTTAAAGCCTTGTAAGGGCCCACACATGCCCACATGTTCACAATATAGGAATAGTTTCCAAGATTTTTTTGATCAGATAACATCCTAAGGATATTAAATCTCAAGAGTAAGGATTCACATGTCCACCATGCTAGTTTCCTAGGGATTTTTCATTGTTTGCAAGGATTGTTTGTGAAATATATTAAGTTAGAAGTAAGAAAAAATTGTAAAGGACCAAGTGATGTCCACATGCATAAATTATCTCACTTGACTTGTTAAAAATTCATAACTCACCATCACTTCTTTCACACATCACATATTCAAAAACAAATTCACTAGATACTTGAAACCATAGTATGTTCTTCTCACACTCATAAGTGATTTGGGAAGATTAGAAGCGATTCATTTGTTTAGTAAAGATATTATTGTGCGCACCATTTTTAATCAATGAGGTTGGCCCATGACCCCAAATTCATAGCCCATTTTCACATGCTAAAAGAAACTATAATCAACCCACTTCTAACCTCCATAGGAGGAACAAAAAAGGATTTGGTATTCTATGTTACGATTTTGGGGATAGACATCCAATTAACTCCCCATCATCATATTTTCATTGAAACTTAGAAAGTTTCTAAATAGGATACCAAAATCCTCCCAATAAAGCATTCCTACACCATAAGGAAGAAGACACCCATGAAGGGTCAAAGGCCAAGGTCCAGTTGTTTTGTGCATTCCTCCTTGGGTCACCCAACCCTTGGAAAGTATCCATCCTGTGATCGCTTTCTGAGGTCAAAAATCTAAATCGAGATGACTTAGTGGCCAAAATCTAGGTTTTATCTACCCAAGGTAGTGGTTGTGGGCTGCAATCACACCTCATTCAGATTTTGAATGATTGTTGGGAAATATCGACTGTACTTTCGAGATATGCCCCCTTCACCCCTCATTATAACTTATTGTTCATCCCTTCACTAGTATCTCCTCAAGTTGGTTCTGGCCCCACTATCAAGTGATTTTTTGGAGGTCTAGTGCTATTTGAGAGGAAGGACGTTACATCGGATAGGACATGTGTATTCTTTTTTATATTCCCCCGTGCAGAGTCAGGAAAAACAACCAAACTACCAATTACATTGTTGTTTTATGTATGATTATCACCATTTGATTACATGCAATTTATGAATGCATTGTTTAATTAATTTGTAAAGAAATTATTCTATCAGTTCTTCTCATCACCATCATCACACAACCACACATAGTCCAAAACCATAGGGGAACCACAACATCCCCTCTGTTCTAGACATTTGCAAAATATCCCCTCAATTTTAGGAGGTATTCCCCACTTGGATGATACATCAACACCACCTTCACATACACCAGTAAGTGCCATGGTCCTAGGATATTCCTTGCTCATATCTACCTTTCTAGACAACACTATCAAAAGAAATCCATCTACTAGTCCTCCTCCATAAGGAGGAGGAACTCAACCTTTATCATAGGGTGCAAGATCCCAACCATCCCCACAAGGAACATTTTACCAACCATCACATACCATGGCTGGTACGTCCCCATCCATTCCATACTTGACATCTCTCAATATCCCATATTTAACCAAACTAACGAACAATCCCATATTACATGATGCCATTTGGCCAAATATGCCCACTAATCTACCTTCTTATACTCCCAAATTCGAAGGAAATCCAGGAGAAGACCCTGCCAATCACATTATTTATTTTCACCTATGTTATTCTTCCAATAGAATTATGGAATATTCTATTCACTTGTGAATTTTCAAAAGAACTCTCACTGGTCTCTCTGCTAAGTGGTTTTTGGATGAGAAAGTTGGGTCCCACTCAACCTTTCAGTCATTGGCGAAATCCTTGTTATCCTTCCTCCAAATCCCAATACGCCGCGACACTAGCTTGGAAATCTTGTCAGAATTCAAACAAACCTTGGCCATCCATATAGCCAATCACATTCATGAATGGTGAAGAATAATAAGTATTTGCAAAGTAAATACTACCACACAACAATGACTATATTGGTTCCTCGCCCATGGGTTGATTGGGACCATGGCCCATACTCACCCACATGCTCAATCGATACCCACGTTTGGGGCCAATCCTTACCAACCACCATATGGGCGAAACACATACTACCCTCCCCCACCACATCAACCACCATTCATGGAACCCCCCCCCTCCAATCATGGGACCACTAGTACATGCACCCCCATTCACCCAATACATGTATAATAGGTAGTACCTTTGCCATCCACAAAATATACTCCTAACCATATGGGAGGTACCTCCACCTCAAAAACCCAATACAGAACCCCCCAAGGTAACCCTTACTATCCCTTCCTTAGTCCTCCTCAACCCACTGCCCCAACACATGGCCAATAACATGTAGGGGTAAATTTTATCCAACCATCGCCTATTCAACAAGTTCAAGAATTTAAATAATTGAATACAGCCAACCCCCCTCATCAACCCAATAACAACCGAAGGAAGGGAAAGAATAAAAACCAAAGATAGGGGGGAAACCCCCAATAGCCAAATCCCTTAGCCGGGGGCAACCAAAACCCAGCTAACCAAAATCCCCAAGGGAGCAATAATAATGGAAAACCACACCAAGAAAGGAATAATAACCTTTGAACCAATTTCCCATGTGAATTATGTGGTGAGTATGGCCATTACACCCATCATTGTCCCAAAATAACTTATTAAAAATGAAGGAAGGAATTTATAAATCCCCCATGCCCTCTTTCCCCCCAAGGGACATTGCAGGTACCTCCTAACTACATGCCACCTCCAAAATTGGTGGTCTTTCAAAATCCGATCCCTCACCAATGGGTCATCAACACACAACGATACACTCCTCCCCCCACCCACAAAACTAATAATTCATCAAATCACAACATCCTCCTCACCACATAAGAGGAAATCCTCTTACAAACTCACAATCGTCAAGACAACATGCCTTCAGACTCCCCCCCCCCCCACAACATCTGAGTCTCCCCAATTTCCATATGGACAACCTTTAATGATTCCTCATCCCAACCCTAAATCCACCACTCTAATTCATCATCCACCATTACAAAGGAACATGCATAACCCACATGCCTCGGTTTCCCATAGCTAAACACTTGTTGACAACCTTTCAAAATCCCTCGCTTCCATGTCAATAATTGAGGTTATCCATACATGTCCTTCCCAAAGGAAGGATTTTCTTTCGCAATTAGGAGCATTCGACCTGACAGACACCCGTCTAATCAATTTCAACTTAGAAAAAGCAAACCCACATCTCCCATCTTTAGTTTCCTTCCAAATTATGGTTAGGATCATAAACATAATCGTTCATCATTGCATCATTGATGAGAGGGAATCCACTTGCATCATGTCCAAACACATATGGTAACATATTGGATCCCCCGCATTAGTCCCCTCAACCATAACCCTACGAGCTTACGATGGATGACCTTCCCAACCAAAAGGTCTTTACCAAAATGTCCTTTTAGAATTAGGGGAAAAAAACATCCTGATTGATATTGAAGCTATAGACGCCCAACTAGTCTACAATATACTTTTTGGACAAAGCTACATGTACTCCATGTAAGCAATATCATCTTTTGTATTTTTCACCGTGTGCTTCCCTCACAGTGGGAAGACCGTCACTATTGACCGACTAACCCATTATGAACCAAATGAGTTAGGGAACATCGAGAACGTACTTCTCCTTATCTGTTCGAGTGATGACCTATTACCCATGGTAGATGTTGGACCAAGAATATTTCATAACCCATCCTTATGTGGTTCATACCAAGGACACACACCTCTACCCCAAGTGAAAATCAAGTCAATGTCATCACCTCAAATGGAAAATATTCCCGATGATCATCCCATAGAGGAATCATTGAAACGGATCCCTACTTCTATACCACAAACTCTCCATGAGGAACCCCCCTTATATTATTCCCTAGAAGAACCATCAAACAAACTTCCTACGACAGGTAAACTCCCTATTTGGCAAACACTCCCATAGGCCCTTACCCAAATACCCTTCTTTTACCCACCCCCCAGAGTAACAGCATAACAAGTTGTTGCTACCCTCACCTTACCAAATATGGTGATAGCCATCCCTGTATGGTATCTCAAACCACCAAATATGGTAATGGGTTAATCTCTCCCACCTCAACTCGTGGCTTCAATTCTGCAACCAGTGGCTCAACCAACCACTCACCCAATCAGTCACACACTTGGGGGAAATTCTACCACCAGAGGAAACCTAAATACTCGCAAACGGGGAAACACCACAATCCAACATGGCGCCAATAAAAACAAAGATCACACTCTCCCTTCCCCACCACACATCCAACCCACATTCACAATTTTTTCTATCGTTGGACACCCCACCCACCTTTTCCCTGCATTTCCTGAATTACACAAACTCCTTCAACTTACTAAACCAACACCCCTACTCCCTACCCCCACAACACCACCACCCCCATCAAAATCCTCTTCTACAAATAAAAATGTCCTGCATAGAAACCACACATGTACCATATGAATGGATTACAGTCATTACACACATTATTTCCCAGCCATCCCTACCTACCAGGAGACTCTGAGAGAAATAAGAAAAACACCAATACCAGTACCCTCTCAAGCTCCCCACACTACCACTAACAGGAAAATCATTTACTATGTCTCCACCTCAATAAATGAACATTTTGTTATGCCCCTATACATTATGTTACTATATGTATCATTTCACATATCGATTCCCACTCATTATTGAGGGGCGAGCATGCCAGAGGGATTCCATCCCACCCATTACACCACAAGTACAACCCTAGACGGACCAGGCTATGCATAATTCCCCTCCTAGGCATACCCCCTCCCAGGCCCAACCTCCTTCCTTTGACCCCACTATCCATATTCATTCCACCAAGATGTGCAAACTTCCCACCAAACCCCCCAAACTCCCATGTAACACTCGTTTACAAGATTCGCCCTCCCTCCCACTATCCCATATCCAATTTGTATATAGATATTTGGTTCATGATGTCTAGTGAAGGTTATCATTCCCCCCCATAAGTCCATCCACCTCAGATTCAAATGATGATATCCAATCCTCAACCCACCCTCCATCCATAGACACCTCACCCACGAATCTCAGCACCTTGATCCCATTTGTCACAAACCCCTTATACTCCTTCATTTTTCAATCCGATGAAGACATTCTGGAATTTCTATGTGCACCAGATTACCCATGGTATGCCTTTCACCACCAATCCTTTTTTATTTCTCACAATTCCTTTTAGCCACACTCATATTCCCCTGTCTATGTCATTGAAGTTAAGTATTTCATTCCCCCCAGCCATGTGGACTGGTTCAAAAATACAATACCTGCACCTGACGCTTTTGAAGAAGGAAATATGGAAAATATTTCTCCCACAATTAAAATTGACATCTCCATCAAACCCAATGTTGTGGAATAATTCACCCTCAGTGTTGCATGCTCTCTCAAATAAATCATAGCGTATAATCCATCTTCCAGGAATTCTGGGACGTTTTCACCTCGTCTTACACCAATATGCCTAGATTAGACCCAACCATTATAGAACATTGCATTGACACATGGCCCAATATTTCCCCTATGCACCAAAATAAATGACCACTTCACCCTTCCAAAGCCATGGCCATCAAAGAAAAAATCGATAAATTGTGTATGGATGGATTTATCTACCTGATAGCCTACACATCATGGGTTTCAAACCCAATTCCTATCAACAAAAAAGAGGGTATGATTAGGGTGTGTACCAATTTTTGTGACCTCAATAAAGATTGTCCCAAAGAAAACTTTCCTACACCATTCATTGACTAATTCATTGATGCTTGTACTAGCCACAAATTTCTGTCAGTCATGGATGGATTTTTCGGCTACAACCAGATTCAAATTCACCATATGGATCAGTACAAAACTGCATTTACAACCCCATGGGGCACATTTTCATATCTAGTGATGCCCTTTGGACTCAAAAATGATGGAGCTACCTTCCAATGTGCCATGACATATTCCTTCCAT
Source organism: Picea abies (assembly GCA_900067695.1). NCBI lineage: Eukaryota > Viridiplantae > Streptophyta > Pinopsida > Pinales > Pinaceae > Picea > Picea abies. The sequence goes on along the minus strand of CBVK0100692211.1, from coordinate 4,667 downwards.
GATCTAGCTCACATTATTCTCGCATACTTGGATGACTTCACTGCTTGTTCTAAACAATGCTCCCAACACATAGAAGATTTACAGATCATATTTGAAAGTTGTCGACGATAAAATATTCATCTCAACCCACTAAAGTGAGTCTTTTGTGTCACGGAGACCCTCCTATTGGGATTCATCATTTCCCAACAAGGTATCATTGTCTACCCCCTTAAGGTCTAGGCCATCAATAAGATCCCTCCTCCCAATGACCTACGCCAATTGTAGAACCTCCAAGGTAAAGCCAATTTTTTACGGCGTTTTTTTCTCGATTATGCTATTCGCACCCACTCCTTATTATGCTTACTATGGAATGACATCCCATTTCACTAGGACTAGCATGCTCAAGTTGTGCTCGATTCTATTAAAATAGCACCCTTAATTAGTCCCTGAGACTATGATAAGGATTATATCTTGTACTTGTTTTCCTTTGCATTTTCAGTTGTAGGAGTGGTTGTCCAAGTAGGGAATGATTAGCGCGAACACATCATCTACTATATTAGCAAAAAACTCTCACGGTCGCAGGAGTGGTTGTCCAAGTAGGCAATGATCAGCGTGAACACATCATCTACTATATTAGCAAAAAACTCTCACGACCCCCTCTCAAATACAATCATGAGGAGAATATTTCCCTCACTGGCATCCTTGCAGTATAGAAGTTGTGCCACTACATCATTCTTCACAATACCACAATAGTGGGCAATTCCAACCCTATGCATTATCTTCTTAGTCACTGCTAGATCAATGGAAAATTCGCTTGCTGGGTCATCATCCTCCAAGACTACGATCTAGAGTTCACTACTCCCAAAGAAAAAAATTTGTCATCTTAGCATAACTCATGGTTGACTTACCATCCAACTCATCTAACCCCCCTATCAATGAAAACTTCCCGGATGAACATTTATTCTTCATTTCATTCGATGACCCATGGTACGGGGATATTCTTGTCTATCTCTGAATGAAAAAATTTGTCCCTCACCTCTCCCAAGATGACCATCGTCGAATATGTAACCGATACTCATGCTACCTCCTCATAGGAGAAGTGATATATTTTATATAATCGACACCATTCTCCAATGAATCCTCACCATTGAGGAAGTAGACATAGTACTCAATGATTTCCACAATGGAGCATGTGGAGTTCACTTTTATGGCATGTCCACTACATAGAAAATAGTTCGATCTGGGTAATTTTGGCCCACCCTATTCCATGACTTCATCCATGCAGTCAAGCACTATGACAAGTTTTAGTTATATGCACATAAATCCTGAGAACCACCTACCCTTCTCCATCCAGTTATCACCGTCGACCCCTTCTGTTAGTGGGGCATTGATTTCATGACTTGAAACCCCCCATCAAGAAATGTGCACAAGTATATTGTAGTTGTTTTCGACTACTTTACCAAATGGGAATAATACATTCCCACCTTCAACAATACGCCAGACACTACTGCTCATTTTTTCTTCAATCACATCATTTCTCACTTCAGAGTTCCCCTCCAACTAGTCTCTGACCATGGAAAACATTTTGAGAATGAAGTTTTCTTTGAACTACCCAAAAACCTAGGATTTACTCATGAGTTTGTATCCCCTACTACCTACAATCCAATGGGAAATTTGAAGCAATCAATAAAGTCCTCAAAACAATGCTACAACGAATGGGAGATAAGCATAAGACCAACTGGCATCACATCTTTTTCTCAGCCTTTTGGGAATATCACATAGTAGTCAAAACTGCCACTGGTTTCATGCATTTCCATATCGTTCATGGGGTGGAATTTTTCCTCCCTATAGAATGTGAAATACCTACTCTACGCACCAAAATTGAGCTCCTCCCATATATAACCCCCATCGAGCAATGATTTCTCATTCTTGAATCTCTCAACGAGGATCTTCGATCCTCTCTATAAAACAACAAAGCCTCGAAGAAACGGTCCAAGGTTTTCTTTTATCATTAAGTATCCCTTTGATCGTTTACCAAAGGAGACCTAGTACTCACCTATGATATCTCCCATGACACCCTAGGCCATGGAAAATTTGAATCTCTTTGGCGAGGTCCCTATATCATTTGTCATTGCCTCACCAAAGGTGCCTACATTCTGGCTTATTCTCAAGGATCCACACTCAAGGACCCTGTCAATGGGTTATACCTGAAGAAATTCTACCCTTAAGCGTAGCCACTCTACCTTAGGTTCTTCTTGCATTTTCCTAGTGTTTTTAGTCTCTTTTAACCACCTCGCCCTACCACGCCCTGGGACTAATCCTTTTTCCTTGTTTTGATAGATGAATCCTCCATTCACTTAACACTTCGGGTATGTTGATGGTTCCAGTCATTGGAATCAGAGTATCGATTCGGAAACTTGAGCCATTTACACCCCAAATCATGTACTACTTCACTCCAGTGGTATATGCCTCGGGCCTACCACCAACAACCAATTCGAGTATGCCATTGTCATTTTCCTCCTCTCAGAGGCCAGTCACCTCCCTATTCGTCACTTAAGCATCCTCTTAGATTCCCATCTCATCATCCTACAGTTGAACAATGTGTATCGCATATGTCATCCATACTTATACCGCAAGTACCTTCAATTTAAACTTACATCACGCAATTTTGAGTCAATCACATTTACTCATATTCGTAGAAGCCTAAACCAATTTGTATATCATATGGATAATCAAGTCCTAGATTGGAAATTATCACATTAAAATACATTTCAATATCATTCATCATCAATAAAGCAAGGAAGAAAGAATAAACATTACACTTATTTACCAAAACATTAGATGCATCATCAAAAGGTCTACTCATTTATAGATCAAAATATGTCGTACATGTTTCTGATACAAAAAATATATATAACCTTCCTTAGCCCCACGGCTAGGCCCATTCCCAAAATATTCCCTCAGTGTATTCAAAATAGAAGTTCACAGACTCCTATACATCATACAAAAATGGTCCATTCCCATACATGCTCCAACCTCTATGGAGCCCCTAGCCCTAAAATATCACCAACCCAAGGGTTTGTTTGTGGATCTCCACCATCTGGTGTTAGAAAAACAGGATCGTGGAGCAATAAAATAAAACAAAAGAAGAAATAAAATGCATAAGATACACAATAAAAAATAGATACACAGATATATGTGGTTCACCCAGTGTGGGCTATGTCCACCAAAGAAATTCTCAGGTCCTTCCCTTTTATTATCCAACAAAATGAATGGATACAACATACAACACACCCCTTGTAACTTCATCTTATTTATCTCATAGTCTCCTCTCTCATAATACAATATTCTCAATAATACACATATGTGATACAATTCCCTCATAAAACAAGGTTTCCTTCTAGGAAAAAAAATCTCTAACATAACTTAAATCATTAGATATGAAACCTTATAATGAATGATCCAGATTAACTATGAAATTACAATATTTGAATTGCAAAAAGACAAAAATTGTGTCCCCCTTATGGTCGGGGGGATGAATTATGTATCTTGCAGTTTCTTTGACCTACATATGAATTAGGAACATAATCGGGCTCCACAACCAACACTCTCCCACTTGGAGACTCCTCACAAAAACTCCACTGTTGTTGTACCTATTGGACTATGATCCACCTTGGACCTAGAAAATTTCTCATGTTCAACTTCATGCTTGAAGACCAACTGAAACTAAGTAGGAACTTAGTTTCTCCCTGGTTACTACCTTTATTAACATCTCTGCAAGATTCTGGCTAGTATGTATCTTTTCCAACTTCAAATGTCCATCTTCCAAGATGAATCATATGAAATTGTTCCTGAGTTGTATGTGCTTAGTCTTAGAATAGAAGGTCGAGTTCTTTGCAAGATGAATGGCACTCTCATTGTCACAGTACAACCTTATATTCTCCTACTTTCCCGATTCCTCCATAAACCTTTGTAACCAAATCATGTCTTGACTAGCCTCTGTAGCAACAACATACTCTACTTTAATTGTTGAAAGTGCAACAACCTTTTGTAGTTTTGAAATCCAACTTACTGTTGTTCCACCTACATTAAAAGCATACCCTACGATGATCCTCATGTTATCTTTATCACCTGACATACATGAATCAACGTATCCTTGTAGAATAGTGTTTGAACCTCCAAAACATAATGCATGAGTATTAGTACCTCTCAAATACATGAGAATCCACTTTACTACCTCCCAATGTTCTTTACATGGATTGTTCATACCTCCCAATGTTCTTTACATGGATTGTTCATATACCTACTCACAAATCCCGTTGAATGTGTGTTGGGTTCGTATTTTGACTATTTTTTTCGATGGAAAAATCCTTTTTTCATGCGATATTACATATGCTATGCTCTAATTTATCCATTTTGAAGGTTTTCTCAAAGCTTTATATATCAATTCACAATGAATTCGCACCAGGTATGTATAATTGTCAATTTTGCAATGATTTTGTGAACAATTCAGATCAATTAAATGTTTATGAATATCTAATGTATGGTTTGTTTGTAACAGAGATAAATCGTGATCTGATCCTCCATCTGGTACCTCATCCGGCACTTCATTCATCACTTGATCCGACATGTGATCTAACACTCCATCTGGCACGTGATCCGGCACTCAGAGCGCATTGAAGCTGGTG
>CBVK0100692210.1:0-11188 GCA_900067695.1 Picea abies | reverse complement strand
AAGTCTAAACCCTATTTGCTAGTCCGTAGGGAGATTTCCCTCACAACAATTATTTTTATGGTTTCCTCTTGATAATTGTTGAGTGAAGTCTTGAGTATATGATCTTTTTCAAACATGTTTAATTGATAATGAATAGTCGTGCAAAGTTCTATGCAAGAAATCATCTTAGTTTTTTTGTTTATTTTATTCATGATATTGTTTCGTTAGCTTACATTATATTTGAGAGGGAAAAATATTTTGTGTTTAAGCAATCGAGTCTTTACATATAAAATCTATGTTTGCAATTTGCAAGTGGTTTGGAACTACATAGTCCATTTCTCATGTAGGAAATAAATGATTTAAAGTTTATCTGTTAATGCAGGGACATTGTTAGTTGCCTGACTTTAAAATATTATGTGGGAGTTTTGCTACATGGAATTTCTTCTACTACATTTTGGAAAATATAAGCAAAGGGCATCCTTCACTCTTTTTTTTATGGGGAATATAATTAGTCTCACTCTCTATCCCAAAGTGAGAGTGAGATTATCGGTACCATTCCAACCCACAATATACACATTTAAGAGCTCAAACATGTCACTTACGGGAATTGGACCTATGTGGGGATGTTAAAAACAATTTCTCCCAAGCACTTGAGCTAGACTCAATTGAAAAATAAATGTGGGCATTGGGATCCACACAGGGAATATAATCGGTCCCACTCTATAATCCCGAAAGTGAGAATGAGATTGTTGGTACCTCGCCAACGCCTCAATATACTCATTTAAGAGCTCAAACATGTCGCTTTGTGAGATTTGAACCTGGGTGGAGAGGATAGAAACCATTCCTCTCAACCACCCAAGTTAGACACAATTAACTAGCAGAGGAAATCCTTCACATAGAGGAGTACCATGTCTTTAAAAACAAAGGAGGGCATTATTTAATTCCCCTCGTCATTGACTCCTTTTCCTCTTTGAGAATAGAGATCAACAACTTGCATATAAAAACATTGTGAGGTAGCGAAGGCATGATGTTGGAAGAAATAAAAGGTAGAGTTATGCATAATATGATTTTTTGCATACTTACACACGAAAACGTTGAAAAGCAACAAATGCACAACTACTCCCCCTTCCCAAAGGAGTATCCTCAATAAAAAAAACTAGTTATATAAAATAATTTATCTTTTATCAAATTTGTGTGTGCGTAATAGATGTGGTGACAATTTTAATTCAATGCACCAATTTTATATTATTTTGTACAATTCCCCATTCTTGTTCATGTAGTTTCTGCTCTCCACAAAATCTTGTGTTCAGTAGATATGCTAAGTCAACTTGGTAAAAGTGTTGTGTGAGTTTGTGTGCTTGTCAATGGGGTTTATCCTAGGTGGTTGAGAGGAGGAGCGTTATCCTTCTCTCTTAGGTTCAATTACTGCAAGTGATATGCTTGAGATCTTAATGAGTATATTGTTGTAACGGTCGTAATCCCTGTGTTGACAAAGTCTCAAGCTTTTGCCCTTGGGTACCATCCTCGAAATCAGGGGAAGTGCATGGTGGGTTTCCTTGGGATATGTATTTCACATACACACACACACTTGTGTGTGTGTGTGTGTGTGTGTGATTATGTGTGATGTACCTAGGGAGGATAATATGGGGTACTTGGGGAGGTACCTAAGGGGATAATGAATGTAGCATGCCCTTAAAAATTGAATATGCCCACTATTAGGTCTCGAAAATGACACATTTTACGAGACCATTTAACCATATTCACTTACCTTACCCTTTCATTCTCATTCCTTTCGTCACTCATATTTCCGCATTTGTCTATTTCTACCCTATATGAGCTTTTGTACATTATAAACGTTGATTTCCCATGTTGTGATGATTACTTAGGGTAGATATTGTGGTTTCCTAACTCACTTGTGTAGTTCAGGAAGTTTACTATAGGAATTGCAATCTATATGACTACTGGAATAGTAGCCATCTTTTGGTTTTTGTAGTACTACTAGAATACCTGTAGCGGCATGTTTCTAGACAACAAACTTTTGGTGTTATTTTCGAGCTGATGAGGACGAATATAAAAATTTTAAAACATGGGTTTTGTGTCGAATACCCCAAATTAAGTGAAACACGAGAATATTTTCAAAACAAGAAATGGTTTGGGAGATATGGATGGATCTTTAATATGGTTTTTCCAAGAAATCATGTAAACACCCGAATTCTTGTAGTTGCGCCTCTTATGGATGAATTTGGGAATATTGGTTTTTAGGATCGGGTTGTTGTGCTTCTAGTTGCCTTAATCAAGTTTGTGTTGGTTTTAGATCCATGTATTTGGGATCTGGTCTCACTTTGTTGTAACCATTTCCTTTTTATGAGATGTAAGCTACATGTATAAATGTAAGGAGGATCAATGTAATGAGGTGGGGGAGAAGGACCATTGTAATCTTTGGAGAATTCTGAATAAAGAACTTGTTTCAGATCAAAATCTCTCCATTGTAGTCTTTCTTGGCAGTGTATGCCAAGGGAGGCAGAGCCCCCTCCCTCTGGTATATGTTGCCCAATTGTTTCTTTTTTGTTGTGTGAGTTTATTAAATTCCTCCAGTTTTAGTTATGTGTTATGATTTCAGAAGTTGATTCAAGTATTGTTATGATTCTTGTAATGTGTGATCCACGCTGATGCTTGTGTTCAACAAATGATGCTTTAACATTAGTAATGACTTGGTGATTCTCTGATTAGGAGAGTTGCTTTTCCTTTTTTATGCAATTTATGATCATCAATGTTACTACTCAATGATTGCTCGCGATTGAAAAGAGGCGTGATTGCATGTATACGTTCTAGTTTTGTTGTAGGTTGTTTATTAGATTCATGAGGAATATTGAGATTGTTCTACATATACTTTGTTGAGCACTTCGAAAGTTTATTGAACTGGGTTGACAAATCATGTAACAAATTATTGACATATAACTTGACCCACACCCACTATGTAATTGAAAGGAAAGAATATAATAATAAGGGGTATTTGGCATAAGACCCCTAGTAATACTCATGAAAAAGTATAAATACACATGAGTATCATTGTATTGGATATGTGTTGGATTTTATTGTTATGTAGCAATTATGGCTTATGGAGTGATTCCTTCCACAAAGAGTATTTGATGGTGTTACCCTACCTTAAGGGTTCTTCTCTCTATATTCTTTTGTTGTTCATTGTGAATGTTTTGATATCTTTTGTGTTTAGGGTTTATTTTTGAATTTTTATGGTGGATTCTCTCTTATATATTTGAATTTTTACCACACACACACACACAAAGAAATTTCCATGGCACAATTCACCAAGAACAGATCTAGGTACCCATTCTCAACCATTACAAAATAATTTTGATTTTGGGTAGTTTTTGGATCCTAAACTTCCAATGCACTTTCAATCCCTAAAAATATTTTTTTTGGGGGGGGACCTACTCCTAGAAAACCTTTCCTTTTGATGGTTATGACCTAGAATATCTTAGAGCTCGTTAAAATATTTCCAATAGTCCAAAGAGCACCCTAATTGGAGTTTGTATGAGAAATTTATGGCCTTAAGAAGTTGACATTCCAAATCAAATTTCAAGACCCACTTTCTTTTCACAGCCTCAACTCATAAGGTTGGGTTTTCGCTTTAGGGTTTTTCACTATAGGGTATTTGTTTCACAATGTAATATGAAGAGTTTTTCACTTCTGAAGCAGGGGATTTTAACAAATGAGTGTTTTTTTCACATATCTTCTTAAAGACAAGCTACCACTATTCTAGACACTATGATGTATTGATATGTACCTTACAAAGTTTTCACCATTGAGTCTTAATAGATTTTTTTTTTCACTATAATACTTTTCTTCTAGTATTGTATCTTATGCTATTTCTACAATATTGTGCATCCTTTAATTTTTTCTCAATCTAATCTAGTCCAATGTTATTAGAGTAATATACTTGATGTTGTTTCTCTATGCATCTCTTCCACAAGCTTAGTGTATGGGAAGTTGGGGCTCGAGATCATAACTGAAAGTGGTGAAGACCATCCTCCTTGGCCTATGCCATGTCACATGGTCAATGGAGAGAAATATCATCGACCAAACTATCTTATCAAGTCATTGCTCCAAGAGTCCCTTGAGCGATAAAGGAACGAGATGATGGATCATTTCACCCACACCCTCTCGTAACTCCCAACATCAATGAAGGAAACTTTGAAAAGTAACCATTTTGGAGGAATGGCATCCTTAAATATACTAGTTAATTTTGATATCCCTATGTTTGAAGGAAAGATAGACACATGATCTTTGGAGAGATGGTTAGATCAACTAGAGGGTTAGTTATTTGTTTATAAAATTTTCCAACATTGAAAAGATTACCTTCACATTGTTGAAGTCCCTTTCCCATGTCAAACATTGGTGGGATAATTACAGTTTACAGCATGCCTGAGATGATTTTGAAATGTGTGGGATAGAACCTACCTAGGGATATTTTGTTAATACCCTTACAGAGATGTATTACCCCATTGGAAACTATGACTAGCCTAGATCTATCTTAACCCTGGATATATGGAGAACCGAGAGGGATCAAATTCCTTGATTTGCAAACCATTTTTAGAGTTCAAAACCTTGAGGAAAGGGTTACACCTTGAGATACTGATCCCTTTTACACTTAATAGAATAAATTTTAAGATGGATCTAGGCTAGTTCCAATCACAGGCGACCCTGCAAAAACTATATTCTTAATCAAAGTTGTCCTAAATCACCAACCAACATAATTGATTACCATCCAAAAGAAACAAATGAATATTCAGAAAAAGCTCGACGAATTCCATCATCAATTTTTTTTACAAGTATTTTTCTTATAAAACTCCTCCCATCAATAAGGATATATTTGACATGTCTCATCTCCTCTTTAATCTAATCAAATGTGACCCTTGTAAATTGGTCACCGCACTCACTAATATATGAAGCACAAAGTTCATTGTTGATGTATATATGTTGAATGTTGTAACATAGTGTGGGGCCAAAAGTAGAAAGGAGCTCTTTTCAAGAAGAGACTCAATTTCAAGGGCATGTTTAACTGCTCCAATCAAGTAAGATTTTCTAGTACCCACAATATCCCCAATTCATATTTCATAAATCTATATCTATGTTTTTATTGCTACACTTTTTTTTGTTCGATATTTTTTCTTATTTGTTCACCCCTTTGTTCCATAGCCACATGTCGTGATTGATACACTCTCTACAATCTATGTATTTGTGATCTTGTTTTCTTCATTTCTTTCATTTTCTCATGTGATTGATTCTCTATATGTCTCCTAACATGTTCTCGTAGTACCCTTCTTTGTTCTTCAATTTCAACATTATGAGGAGAGATTATTATGTTTTGTTCAATATGTTACTCTAGATATACCATATAACACATAAGAAAACACTAAATTAAATGCATCATAAGAAATAACATTATCACTTGTTTAAAAAATCAATACATTCAAAGAAAGAACTTAATAACTATATATTATGAAATCAATGCACTATAAGGAGGAACATATTAACTCTACAATGAAATCAATACACCTAAACAAGGAACATAAAAAATTATGTTTAAAATAATGCATTGTAGGAAGGATCATATTAATTTGATGTTGAAATCAATGTATAAATAAAAGTTAATAATCCATAGCAACAAATAAGGTTGTGAGTAAGTTCTAAGAGTCAAACATTTGTAACCCACAATATCTCCATTACAATCGTTATCATGGCCCACCAAGGCCCCAATATTTTCTTAGATCTATTGACATGAACTGCAATTTCATGTATTAATCACAACCATAACACTTTCCACACTTATCTCAATTATGTTGTTACTTTTACATATGTGTACATGTCATAACTATATTAATTAATGGCTTTACAATTGGATCTATACTTAGTTGAAATTTGTATAATTATAAAATAAAAAATTAATTTATGTCTCATGCCTTTTCCTAATTATAAATTATATTTTTTTTATATTTTATATCAAATTATATGAGTCTAGGTTGTTCATTTTATGAGTATAGGTTGTCCATGAGGGCACACATGTTCAATTATATGATGAACTTAAAAAGGCTTATTTATTTATTTATGATATTCAAGAAGGGTCCTTTACTAGACTTGTTGGAAACCTTCTAGCTTATTAATACTAAAACTACCTACTAGAATTCTTTTATGAAGCCAATGAATTGATCTCTCAACTTCATGAGCTTTTGTGGGTTTCTTTATTTTTATTAGTTATAATCACAATCATCCAAAAAAGTATATATGTTGAAGAAAAAAAAATTACTTTAAATAACACATTATCTCGAATATTATATTAAAAAACAATATTAATAGATATATAATAGTGTTAAAGTACATATAACAGTTAGTCAAGTATTGTCCATCATATCTTGTGAATCAAAATCAACTTAGGCATTTTTGGTGTTTGGTGCGTGAATTATCCCATTTGTTTCAAGAATGAAAGTCTCAATCCTTTAATATTGAATACTTGTCTTTTGTTTAAACAAAATCCAAGGTAGAAAGGAGCAGGAGTGAAGGGCATTTCTCATGAGTCTCACACACACACACACTTACTAATGTAAATCTGCTTTATGTCAAACTTAGTATAATAATAATAATAATAATCTATATTTAAGATCATGACCTAGCTAAACATCATAGTGTGATGTATGAGACCTCTTGTTTATGGGACAAGGGACACCATCCATGTAGGAGTTTTTTTTTCATGTAAATCAACATTCTCACGTAAATCCAAGCATAATAACACACATGTACCAATGTAAATCCATATTATGTCAATATATCCTTCTTTTTGAGTTAATATACTTGCATTATATCATGTTCATGTAAATCCACGCATAATAACACACATATAAATCATTTTCATTATACACATATAGTATACTCTTTGTATATATCCACATCATGCCAATATGCATTATATCATAAATAAGATTCTCATGTAAATCCATACATAATAAAACAAAACCTATAAATCCTTGTCATTATACCCATAGAATATTCTTCCCATGTAAATCAAGATTATACCAATATACATTATATCCTTCTTTTTCAATTTATATACTTACACTATATCCTTTTCATGTATATCCAATGTTATCATGTAAATCCATACATAATAAGACACAACATGTAAATCCTTCTCCATACAATTTAGATTCACATTATTCTAATAATACGTTATATCCTCTCTTTTTTTATATTATACTTGCATTATATCCCTTTCATGTACATGACCATTATATGTAAAACCACATATAATAACACGCATGTAAATCCTTCTCATTATATATATATAACGTTCTTCTTATGGAAAGTCATTGGATAATAACTATACATTATATCTGTAAGTAAATCCATGCATTTATACATTATATTCTTCTCTCAGTAAATCCATGCATTATGGTTTGAGTTGATACTTGCATTATATCCCACCCATTAATAAAACACATGCATTAAATTCTCATCATGGAAAATGCATCATGGTTTAAGATCTCAGTAAATCCATGCATTATGGTTATGCATTATGGTTTGAGTTGATACTTGCATTATATCCCACCCATTAATAAAACACATGCATTAAATTCTCATCATGGAAAATGCATCATGGTTTAAGTTAATATATCTTTTTCCATGCATTGCATTAATAGCACAACATGCAATTCCACATTCAATCATGCCAATATACTTTATATCCTTCTCATGTAAATCTACACATGAATAACGCAAAACAGAATGGATCGAGTTATTATACTTTCGTTATATTCTTCTTACATCATACCCTTTGGGGAGCATGGATTGAGTTAATATACACCTTTTTTGGTGTAATTTGTTTGTTTAGCCAACCATGAAGTATTGCCATTTTTTGTTATTTGATATTTTTTTTTTTTTAAAGTTTACACGTGTCAAGTTAGAATTATAGATGTGACACTTATACATGAGTTATAAAAATCACCTCTCATCATAGTGAGTAATAGATGAGATGGAAAACTTTGTGCTAAGGTAAAGATCAAACTATGTTGGGTATACCAACACTTTCCATACCTTGCGGGCAAAGTTGGGTATCAAGGAATTTGAGCAACACTTGGTTCTTAAGTATCGCAATAGCTTATACAGATAGATCCAAACATAAAATGAGCTTGTAGACATCTCTTCATTGGGAGTCACTTACCTTTATGTCGTCAACATTGAGGAAGCATTATGGCATAAGGATAAGAAAGGGTTTGGTGCCATTAATTTGTTGTAGTGAAAGAAGTGTAATGGAGGTCCTAACTCTTAGAACAAAGAACAAAGAAGAGTTAATTGACCTTAAGAAAACCAGCACACAAATAAGAAGAACAAGAACTCAAAAAAGGACACAGGTAAAGAGTGTGAGACCCATAAAATTCCTTGTCACAACAAGGATATATGTCATGCTAGACAATGATTATTAGGAAAGTTCAAAGCCTCATACTCTAATTAACCTTGATGCCCCCATAAACCATGGATGGGGGGGAAATGATCATCAATGTGGAACTTAGAGTTGTTATCGCCATTGCTAAGGCCCATCATTGAATGAACCATAGGATCTCGATGAAGGTGAGCACCTATTCCACTCACATATGTGGTTGAAGGGGACGTCATTGCATTTCATTATCAATAGTAGAAACCAAAAGAACCTGATATTAGTTGAGGATGTTGAGAAGGTGGAACCACCCATGACATCACACCCATAGCCACACACTATTAGTTGGCTATGCAAGGGATGAGACGTCCACACTAATCAACAATGTCACTTGTAGTATGACATCAAGCCTGTCAAAGATGAGGTATTTTGTGATGTTTCCCCACTTGAATTTTATGATGTTCTTTTAGGAAAATCATATATATGGAAGTGTCATGTTGTTTACTAGTATGGACCCCATAATGTCATTGTTACCCTGGGATATTAATGCTACAAAATACTAGAGGTGTCCCTTACTACTATTGTCTCTCTTATTATTTCTAGCAGTACAGGAAGATAATCTCTCCGCCAAGATATTTGTCCTCTTTGTGGTTTGGTTAGAAGGAGCAGATAAAATCAACATGATCACTAAAGCCTCTGTAAGGGGCCCCTCTATACAAGAACAATAGGTAGATCAATTGGTAGAAGAATACGTAGATATCTTCTCCTCACCTACAAGAGTGCCTCTACACTCTCACATGTATCATATAAATGACTTGACACTGTGTGTCCCTCCATGTAATGACCCTATATATAGAAATTCCAAGGAGATCAATAGCCAAAATTGGGACCTAATATAATAGAACCACATTTGAACAATCTCTTCCCTTGCAAGAGCCCAATTGTATTGGTTCATAAGAAGGATAAGATATGTCAACTCAGTATTGATGATAGAACTTTGAACCAAAACATAGTTAAGAATCGACACCCCATCCCATATTAATGATCTTTTTTATCACCTCAAAGGTGCCAAGTTTTTTAACAACATTGATCGTAAGTAAAGGTATCACCAAGTGCCAATTATTCCAATCGGTGCATAGAAGAAAATTTTCAAGTCTAAGGAAGGTCATTTCGAGTGGTTGTTCATACCCTTAAACGTGACTAATACACCAACAACATTCACGAGGATGATGGATGATGTTCTATGAAAGTTCACCAATTCTTTTGTGGTTGTATACCTAGATGACATCCTCATCTTCAACAGAACCTAGGAAGAGCATCTAAAGTACATTCAACAAGTGCCAAGTACCCTACAACAACATAAGTATATGCCAACATGGAGAACTGCTCATGGCAGTGTAGTGAGATTTTTATATTATCATATCTTGGAATTTTAATGAAGATTTATTATCTTGTTGTAGATTTGTTGTCTTGAAATTCCATAACAAAGATTGTCGAAATTGTTGATTCCATTTTTTTGCAATTGTTGAAAGCCCAATCAAATGTTATAAATTCTCTTAACGTTGATGGGAGTTTACTTCGATTGTTTCAATTGTGATCTTTGATTGTTGACATTCCAATGACTTCTTGTTCAACTTGTAATTTTTGGTTGTTGGAATTGCAATTTTGGCATCCTAGTAAGATGGTAATCTTATCCTATGTTCGATTAAAGAGTATTTTTTATGTTGTCAAAGATTTGTCATCATGGAATTTCATAACTAAGATTGTTGAAATCATTGAGTCTAATTATTGAAATTGTTGGACACCCAATGAAATGCCAAATCTCAGTTTAGTATGAATGGTTTGGGCAATTGATCTAATGGTGATATACACCATTCAATGTTGCAATACACTAGATCACTTGTTGAATTGAGTGACATGTAAATCAATCAATATCGTGACCTTCCTTAATAGTGATTTGCTCCAATAATTTGTATTTCTAAATATCTAACTAATTTGTGTTTCTCTTTTTTTCCAATAGAAAATTAGCTCATTATATTAATGAAAATATAATTTTTTACATCTTCAAAATTCCACAAGATTCCATAGCAGTACTAGTCCATAAACCATGCTAAAAAAAACTACTACACACACATCCCAGCACGCAAGCTGCAAAAAGAGATACAAAAACAGGGCAAAAAACCCCAACAAAAACCAAAAAAGAAGCTAAACCAGTAGCCGCACACCCTCAAAGGACCTCAAAGTGTTTACCCAACACTGTACACCCCTAAAGGACCTCAAAGTGTAAAAAAACACCGCACGCCCCCAGTTTGGACCTCAAAGCTTTGATCCAAAACCTCTTCAAGCCAAGGAGGGAGAGGACGAGAGGGTCAGAAAATCGAAGAGTAAACAAGGAACTATTCGCAACAAAATCCCTGAAGCCACAACCACCTTAAAGACAAGGTCAATATCATAAGAAATATGGGCACCATGGTTTTGCAGTTTTAGTGATCTAAATTGTAATTTCCACAAGCTAAAATTAGGATTATATGTTTATCACTAAGCAACATCAATTGCTTGAAAATTGACCCTCTTTCACAAATTGTTTATTCATCCCTCTTTTCTTCTATTTTTAGAAAACACGGTCTTGTTTCACTTGTATCTAGATTTGTTGAGGTTCAACAACATCAACTATGAAATTATTGGCATGATTCAGATTATGATGGGATTTTCATCTATGTATTCCAAACATGATACCAAGGATGAACCATGTTCTTCAGATAA